>JBBPMH010000097.1:0-61917 GCA_038090235.1 Pulveroboletus ravenelii
TTGGGCATATTTGTCAATAGTCAAAAAAAATAAGGTCAACTTTTTTTTTGACATAAATTATATATGGTTAGAATGCTCTCATCAAGAGGAATCTAACCATCTAACATTTATGAAAATTGGTGGTGCCATTGTTGAGATATAAACTGAACAAATCACTTATCTTGTTACATATCTGACAGGCAGCTATATCCTGATGACTCAAGCACCAGCCATTCGGGTTTTGTGATTTTATACCAGTCTAAATGAAAACAAGCAGTCAATTTCAAATTTTCTGATTGGCATATGAGTATGCCTGTCCTATTTCCTTCACACCTTATTCTAGGCAGTCTTTCATTCTTGGAGAAAAATCCTACCCTTTCATAGATTTCTTTATCATTCATGCTAACAGTATTGATCCATAATCCAAGTCATTACAGTCTTAACTCTTCTGGTTCAGGAGGAATGGTTCCATAAGCATATACTGGAACTGCTATTCCAAAGCTTTTCAAGGGTTTTCCCATGCTCTTCTGGGGGTTCTGAGATTACCAGCTCAGAACAGTCTCCATTCCAGAACTGGTTCTATCACTTCTTTCCCATGCTCTTCCGAACTTGGAACATTGGGAATCAGTACCACTTACCTGATATTACATAAGTTTACCCCCGACCATCTTTTCTTACTAAAACACACCTCAGCTATTAACCACCATCTCTGGCAGTGATTGAGGTAAGTCTTCCTATGTTTCCATTTTACCTGTGGCTAATATACTATGGCTTGACCTTCACCCTTTTTTCATCCATTCTCAAGGATGCCACCTAAGAGTATGTTATGTGCCATGTCTGACTCTTCCTTCCTTTGAACTTCACTCTAGAAAATTCCAGCTCCATGATTCCATGCAATGAAATTCCAGGTATACTACTTCTTTTTCCCCCTTTCTTTAGTCTATCATGCTTACTTTTCAAAAGATCTGCCTGATGTGGGGCATGTTCATATAAATGATAGGCAACTCACTATCTCTAAATTTCTCTTCTTGTTGCTGATCACATTTATCTAGTGTTCTGATATGTCATAACCAAAACACCCAACACTTGGATTTGCAAAAAGACAAAGAAGTCCTTCATACCATGTGGAAGGCCAAAGTGGTCAGCATTCACAGGACCTCCTCTTCCACTTCCAAGATAAAGGTTTGTGGACATGACAAAGACAGTTCACTTCACTTCCTGAAGGCAATCTACTTTGCAGTACAAGATAGAGGTGGTTTGGTTTTACACAATATCTCATATCCTGGATCATATCACTGAAATGAAACGCGACTCTGAATCAACAAAAGCCAAGAAAAGAGAACTCAGGATCAGAATGTGAGCTTGTTCCCTTTTTTTTTTATTTCTCTTTCTCAACAAAAAGGTCGCTCAGCAATCCAGACCACTACCACCCCCGTGAACTTATCTTATCTTCTCATAAGCAACCCATTGATCCTGCATCCATTGTCGGTGAGATTTAATTTCACAACTCATCTAACAATCAGTTCAGTTTTCACTTTTTAGGAGTGATAGATATCCTTCACTTCAGACAGGAATGTCCAAGACCTCATGTACTTGGTAGCTGCTATTTTTATCGGTATGTGTATGGTGCACATATCTCCTAATGTTAGACTCTGAACTTTATTTTTAAAGAGCCACCTACCATCCCAGTCACATGGAGTTGATTGTAAAAATTATAGTTAAATACCAATGCTTGCTGAATGTCTCACTGTTTCCTTATAGGAACCTGATCCCACATGTTTCTGTGGACAGTTGTATCTTCCTCATCAACAGACACAAGCATTGTGCTATACATGCAGGACATGGTTCCATCAAGACTGCTTGACTCATGTTCCTGAGCCAGAAGCTCGGAAGAAAATGGAGGAAAGATGGACTGCTTTTTTCTCTGAGTGTTCTTCAAGACTCGTTCACTATGCCATGGGTAGCATCAGACGTGGTCACCCTCACATAGTGGAGGGAGATTTTTCAAGAGTCTACCAGGCTCAGTCCATATTAAGCGCTCTGATTAAAGGTGACAGGAAGAGATATGACTGCTGGATCCAGAAACATGGTCCAGAAATGGAGCCATATTCTGATTCTGATTCTAATTCTGATCCTGATCCAATGCATCAATGGTTGTTGTGCCCCACATGTGACCATGTGATATGATAACACTCATTCACACCAGTAGATCAAATCATGCTATCTGGAAACAAATGAATGTATATACAATGGTGTTATTGAATCTTTATTCTTGGATATGATTCATGTGAAATGCTATATTTGCAGAGAGCATAGGAAATAATCTTTTCTATGCTAGAACTGGAGAAAAGATCTGAACTGAAACTAATATAGAAATCACAATGTTAGCACCGACTTTTTTCAATATAATAGATAGAATGAATTCATATGTTTCTATAGATAACATCTACACACTCCATCATGAGATGCAGGTGAAAATCCAACTCTTCATTACCTCCCCACAAAGCTTGCACTCTTCTGAGATGAAACTTGACCACACTGAACCCTTGTCTGCACTTCACCATGTATACAGCTATCTCAAGCAAATGCAAGGCTTCGAGTAGCTTGGAATCGCTCCCGACAATGTCATAGATGTACTTCATGTGGAAATCAAGTAGCTGACTACCTGAATCCACAAGACTGTTCTCTCTTGGGCTTGAAATATCGAGATATGTATCTGGTGAAAATTCATCCATGGGCTAGAAGCTACATCAGTTGCAGTCTTATGCTAAACTTCAGGACACTCTACCTCATCTGGATCTGAAAGAGATGGACATCTTTTGACCATTTCCTCTTCCTCCAATACATCCAGCACCGCAGCAGCGATTTTCTGACAGTCAGCTTGGACCCATAGATCAAAGGTGGATTCCCATTTCTTTTGTTGTTTGAACTCGAGATTGAGATAGATGATGCAAGGAGAGGACTCGGCAGGTGATCTGTTTTTCCGCACTTGTTGGGAAAACTCCCGAATAAGTCTTTGAGTTCCTGTCACATGCATGCCTGTTCCAACCACAAGTAAGAGATCTAGTGGTCGCGCTCCGGAAAGGTCTTGTGCCTGGAATTCGGCAATGTTCTCAGAGTCGGGATGTTCTTGACTATACAATACCACATCTGGGACCATGGTCGGAACTGACCATGCCCGCTTTCCTGCTTCTCTCCTGACTTCTTGTTCTCTCTGGCAACTGCCACAAGAGGGAAATCTTCCATCCATGAGTTTATCCTGGTGGTGTTTGATTTTCTCTACTGCATGACAAGACTGGCAGTAAACATATCGAATATTCCCATGCAAGGGGACACATCTTGAAGATAGTTGATCGTTATCTCTGACCTGGGGACAGGACCTATGATATGTTGACATGCCAGCTTTGAGTTCCAGGCCATCAATGTTCTGTGTATATACCCGGACTAAGGTCCCACGATCATCCAGGGTTTTAAGAAGCTTGTGAAACAAGGTAGGCTGGCTGTCCTCTGACTTTTGTGCCAGACTAGCAGAAAACCGGGCAAACAATGGTCTCGAATGTTCATCCTGCATAAAACAGAGTCAGAGATTGTGTTGAGCTGGAACACATCACTCACCATGATCATTGAAAGTTCAAACATGTCCTTTAGGTTTCTCTTTGCCAGTTCTGGAAACCCTGGAATATCTTGTTTGCTTCTAAAATCAGGTATTCCAGCTGCAACAGAAATCCCTGCCCCTAAAAAGTGTTTATGGTCAGCATGCATACATACTAACAGACCAGCTGTACTGAGTTAGGATCAGATGCTTGCCACATATGAAAACAATTCCTTTTGCATTCAAAATGACTGACAGCAGAGATTGTATATCAGGGTCTTCTTTTGTGACATATGAGCACTTTGTAATGGGCATGACTTTGAAAAAGGGCGTGATGTCAGTTTCCTGAGAAGTTATGGTATGAGATGGGCAGTGGGAATCTTATGCCATATATATCTGAAGAAAATAAACCCCTAAGCTTGCCAAATGCTAGCAGCAGTTCTGGTTCCGGTGATTTTCTATGCCCTTCTCTTTGAAGCTGACTCTTACTCTAATTCTTCCTCATGTATTAGGTCTGATACTAGCCAGATGCAATAATCTATTTTCTCCTTTCTAGTCAATAGATTGATATGCCTAGAATTTATCTTGTGTTCAAATTCATTGGCTGTCTGAGTAAGGAAAGGTATATGTACATGTTATGGGCAGAGGCATACTTGCATTGTGTTATATGTGATGTTAGGCAAGTAGTCCAAGTAAAGGTAGGAGCTTATCTTAAGCGTTCTGAGCTACCAGTGCAAGAAAGTCTCGGAACCAGTTCCGGAGAGATTCCGAGACTGTTCCGATCGGAACCCTTGGAAGGGTGAGAAAACCCTTCAGAAAGCTTTTGCAGTCTTGGAGATATTCTGCATCATTCCAAGTACCTCATGCATGCTCTCTGTCTTGTGTCAAAAATTAGCAGAGCTACAGAACATTAGTTACAAAGATATTTATATTATGAACAAAGGTATACTTGTATTATTATTTCATCTGTAATATCATGATGATAGACCTGAAAGAGTATACCAACAAGCCAAGAAAGCCCATAAATAAACTAGTCCTTCCAGAGCTTCTGTCTGGAAAAAGGCATGGAAAAACATTAGGAAGCACTTGCAGAGGGAACCGCTTGGGTATGGAACTGCAAAGGTGGTTCTGATTAGCATATTTGTTATTTGTTGAGAATCGCCAAAAGATCAATTAGCCAGTTAGCAATCACAGTAAATGCTTTACATCAAGAACGGATTGACAGTACTGAATAGAAGCCTCAATGAAAATACTTGGTAGTCAAGAGAGCTTTATTTGGCTATATTTGTATCTGATGACTTGGAGAGCATCGCACTTGGTATCAACTGATGCTTAACATGGACTCTCAGCTTGAAAACGGTGATATTTCTTTCTTCCATAAGCTGGCTCTTGAAGATCCATTGGAAGCATATGGTTTCTCTATGGATGACCATCTGGTCATCTGTCATGTGTCAGGGAGGTCCTATACATTTCCAAGACCATATCATCCATTCATCAAACTTCTTCTTTGTGTCAACAATGAAATAACTCAGACATGGAAAAAGGAAAAGACAGAAGACCAAGCTTATTGGATTTCCCTCAGAGCATATCTCAATAATCTACTTCAAAACACCTTGACTTGTCTCATTGACAAACAACAGCCCAAGGCTTTGGTATGTTGGCTGCATAGAGAGTTCATGCTATGCTGTCATAATGAAGCTGGAAGGGGAGAGTATGTGCGGTTGATGGATGAGAATGGAATTGTACCATACTCAGTGGACATATTTGAACTCAGTGAGATATTTTCTCTCATATGTCAGCTGATGGAATTCACTCAAATATATACTTGTGTTACTATTCCTTAGGTTGGTTAACATGGTGGGAGACACAGAAAAATCATTGCTATTACGATTCCCTTCACTTCAAAGGGTTTGAAAGACTACTCAAGGGAAACTGGAAGCTCATAAAGGCAACCTCTTCAAGCCAGCTGTGGAGTGATATAGAAGAGGAAAGAGGAGAGGGAGAGGGAGAAGATGGAGATGGAGATGGAGATGGAGATGGAGATGGAAATGGAAATAGAGATGGAGATGGAGATGAAGATGGAGATGGAGATGGAGAATGAGGAAGAAGGACAAGGACAAGGAAAAGAAAAAGGAAAAGAACCAGGGGAAGGGGAAGGGGAAGGGGAAGGGGAAGGAGAAGGAGAAGGAGAAGGAGAAGAAAGTGATTTCATTATCTCATTCCATTCTTCAGTTTTATTTGATCATGTCCTCCCAGATTCTCAATGTCCCAGTCCTCCCAGAGAATCCGGGGATGACCTAATGCTTCCAAGTTCAAAATCCAGAGGTTCAGATGAAGGCACATATATGAAGCCCAAGGTGAGTTTTCTGGTGTACTAGAATAAGCATTCCATGCTTCTCATATACAGACTGCTTTTAACTTCAAATGTCTTGCCTATCCATCCCCTGATCCTCCATATATGGATGATGGAAGTTTGGATTGGACTAGCATCCTAGCATGCCTTAGCTCTCTAGTGGACATACTGACCAATACAGAGCTGGTGAGAACACAGTTCATAGTCATAGTTGACTCTCTTACCCTATTTTCTTTCTCCTATGTCATTTCATACACAGGATATCCTGCAGTTCTTATCTAAATTTGACCATGTCCGCTTCCTTGAAAAGGAGAGTGTGGATGGATTTACAGAAGTATGCCTTCTGCTTGATGGAAAAAAATACTCTTGCTAACATTCACCCTAATAGCTTATAAATTTCCTTCAGGAAATATGTGAGGAGATTCATACCGCATTCCACAATCACCATACAGACTTCATGACATTCCTTGAGAAGGAACTGTCATTAAATGAGAATGAAGCTGGAAAAGACATAGAAATGATTTCCCTCTGGTTGCAGCAGTTCAAGGTGTAGTTTACAAGGTCAATGGAATAGAGTAGTGTTCAATGACTTTGGCTGTGATCTCTAGCAATCCTGAAAACTAACAGGTCAAAAGGTTTGTGACAGTATTCATTTATAATCCAATCATTCTATTTCTAACACTTTTTTGATTCCACAGCTATGATAAGTGCAATCTGGAACTATCATTTCACTTCCGAAGCTTCTGAGATCATCTCAGGAGTCTTAGAACCCAGTTTCGGAACTGGTTCCGAAACTTTTCCATGCTCTTCCGAACTCGGAATGTTCGGAATTGGCGCCTACATAGCATATACTTCACCTGTAGCTGTACTATAGTCTGCTCTCTACACTTTTCATAGATTCACTAGGATTCCTTTTTTTTTGAACATGTAATATTATTATATAACAGCTGACTGATCTAGTACCACACAATACACTGAAGCAGGTGTCTTGGGAGGTTGTCTGGTCTGAGAGAAAATGCTCTTATGCATGCTGTATTTGTGAGCTACCTGGTGTCTTAGCAGGGGGTGTTGGTAGTTTAGGAACACTCCAACACCGAAGGGCATGGAACATTCTAGCAATTTCACCACTCAGATAAACCTGTTCCTTTAAACATGAAGAACGAAATGAAACCAAAGGTATTGACAGGATTACAAAAAAAAAGACACGGTAATGACACGATGATCTCAAGAGTCTGCCCTCTTCAGCCGCAAGACCTGAAGCTCCAAATTTGCAACTCTGGTCATAAGCTTACGTCGCTCTTCCGCATCAACTCGTTGATTCTTCTCCAGGTTCAGGATGCGATCACTCAACTCGATGGAGATATTTGCTAGTTCATCATCCACCCTGTCTGGCGTGACAGACTGTCTTGCAACAGCTACCCTGCCGCGTAGAGGACGAATAAACTTGCCTGATCACTTCTTTAGCCAAGGAAGTAGAATGAAGATTCTAATGATGACTTGCCTGCTAGCATACATCTAATCTTCTGTGATGCACACCTGTTACATGCACGTTTCTCATTCCGAGAGGTCAGGGAGTGAGAAGTGGGCCATGTGCATGGAAAACCATGGGATTTGCATGCATCACAATCCTTGAAAAACACTCAGTATGCTCAGACCTTCTCCTT
Source organism: Pulveroboletus ravenelii (assembly GCA_038090235.1). Classification (NCBI taxonomy): domain Eukaryota; kingdom Fungi; phylum Basidiomycota; class Agaricomycetes; order Boletales; family Boletaceae; genus Pulveroboletus; species Pulveroboletus ravenelii. The sequence goes on from JBBPMH010000097.1 coordinate 7,589, forward strand.
TTTCTTCTGTTTCAGTCAGTACATACCTTGGGTGCATCCATTTCTCCTTCCTCCTTCTCCTTTCTTCTCAGACTAGTCCTTGTGGAAGGCCCAGCCTTGGAATTCCCGCTGTTAGTCACTGCTGACACCGAATTATTATTTCCTGAGAAGGAAACTTTCTTTCTCTTTCTCTGGGATTTTTGTCCATCTTCTGTTTCCGGTGCCTGCCTTTTGGATGTCATACTTAGCTCAGTGAGCGAAGCGAGGGTTCCGTGATGCTGAACATCATGACCAACAGAAGGGTGAATGGCCTCCTCAAACCGCTTTTCTATCATGCTGGTCAGCTTACACACCCCCTATATAACAACACTGCACATTTGCCTTGGCACACCAGACCTGAGGTCATGTTAGATATCAATCTTTCAATATCCTCAGCAAATAGCTCATCAGAAAGATGGTTCCCTGCTGAAGGGTCCGGTGCTATCATCTGTGGTCAGCCTATCTGCTTGTATAATTTCATGCAGGTTGGCTTGGCTTACCTTCTTCTATGTGTGTGTCAGACACAGGCCTGGGTTGCTCAGGAACCTTCAAAGTGACTGGATGTGGATGTGCTAGGTGAGCTTTAACCAGCTCTGAAATGAGGGACTCACCATAGGGTGGCAACTCTTTCCACCAGAAATGATCTCCTTTGAAATCAAGGAGTGCGACAGGTACATCCACATAACAGGGATTAGTGACCAAGGGATCATCACTGCGCACCTCGTCAAAGCGTAGGCTGTCCAAGGTCATGCCACATTTATAGTGATATGAGAGCATGTGGCGCAGGCTTCCAAGAAGCCTTGGATGTGGTGAGCTTTCTGTGGGCTGTGGTAGGTTCTGTTGAAACTAAAATCATGCATTTTATGTTATTATACTTGTCGGAACGGGCTCGACAGGATAGGATGCTTACCACCTCTTGTGCCAAGTTATCCCGCATCCAAGTTTTCCAGCCTATGTCTTTCCGATCGATCCGTGGAATTAATTCCAATGCTGCATGGACACGGGCGGTGGTGAGTAGAACATGTGCATCTATAGCGTGTGCAGACATGTTCTTGGTTTGAGTCAGGGTTAGGGTGCGCCGGTTTCAAAAACAGGCACGTGACCTTATATTACCACCATGTCTGAAAGCTCAACGTCAACGAAGACTTGACTTGACGAAAGTGAATTGGGTTAGCTTAGCTCTCATCACAATAGTGCTTCATCAGTCCAGTTGGATCTGGTCCCTGGAGACTTAACACTGAACTAAAGACCCAGTGTTTAGTTCTGTCAAATCTACCATTGTTGAACATGACTGCTATCCTGACGACCTGGGGACTTCGCTTCTCCGCTACATCGCCAAAGTGAACACTGCTCCTGCAGGAGGCATTGTATTTTCCATTGTTTCAGTACAGGCTGTTGATGTAGGTAGTTATCAGGGTAATTGCAGGGCATATGGGGAGAGGGGGTTTGCTTCTGGCATCCCATTTCGAGTGTTGCCACCTTGCAGTGGCCTTGCAGACAAGTCTTCTTTTTTTTTTTTTTTCTTTTTTTTTGAGAGGCGCAGCGGCAAAGGGCAACAGACAGAGCTTGCCCCACAATGCCTGGCATAAGGCGCGGGAGTCACTGCCACTGAAAAGGCACTCAGGCTCGATTCAGTACAACTGAAGTTGCTGAAGGCTATCCCACGGTCCATATAATGGATGATAAGGGGGACCTTAAACGCCTTACTCTCTGGAGGGCAGGTCATATTTTATATAGCAACTAACAAGTCAGGTTCTACATACACAATAAAAGTATGTGACAACCAGTCTGAGAATTGTCCCAGGGCTTTGTTACACCAGAACTGGCTAACACATCAGCATATTTGCTTCTGATTTGGCTGTTATGGCCTTTAGTCTGTTTAAAAGGGATGGGGACTGAGTGTCATCGCAGATGGCATGGAATGAGGCAGCATTGGTGATGCTAATTTGATCATTGTCTTCCGATGAGTGAAGATGTTCTGTCAGGCTGTCCACAGTGTATTGTGAGTCTGTCACGATGGTTAGGGGGACTGTCAGTTGAAATTTTGGAGGGCTACAAGTATAGAACCGATCTTGCATGTTTTTTTTTTTGTTTTGTTTAAACACGGGGCTAGGAGGCATTGAAGGGATGGTCTTCACTGAAGTAGACACCACTTCTACAGAAGGCATTGTTTTTCATTGTTGCAGCAGGAACCATGAGTGTCTGAGATAGTAATTCGAGTGATTCGGGAGGGCAGGAGTTCTTTAGTTGGAGAGCAGGCTCAGCGAATACATAGTCCGGGAATGCTCGGAAGCATTCCAAACGGTGGTATCTATTCTATTTGTTACTTTTCATGCATGGTTTGGATTACAGTACGTCAGTTCTTTCTCCAGGAAGGGGTGGGTTACCTTTCAGACATCGACATCGCGTGAATACATTAAATTTCGGCAGGAGACCCACAAGAGTCGCTTGGTGTTGGTGGCACATTGTGAGGGTTCTTGCAGCCTTTTCGCTGGTCATTCATGCAGAGCATGTGATGATAAAGTATATACAAGACAATCACGCGTCTCTGAATCGGATACATTCAATGAGAAGGAATGCCGCCTCCGCTATCACCTCATCTCCAGATAACTCATTTTTGATATGATTGATATGCCACTCCAAGAGCTTTGGACTTGCGCCTGCATTGACCATTCGAAGCGCCTGCTGTAGGAAAGTGACATTCTGTGCCAGTGCATGTTTGTCCTTCAGTAATCCAAGGAGATGTTGGACATGAAAGTCGACGAGAGAATCGATTTGTCGGGGCCGCTTAGGTGCAGGAGCCTGTTCCTGGGCACTTTCTTGGGCGGGACGCTTGTTGGTGTTACCAGAAGCTGGGACCTAGATGTAAAGAATGAAAATATGTCGATGAGAATGAGGTGTCTGATATGGAGTTTCATGAAAACTTCACTTACCTGAGCCCCTGGGGTTTGAGGGTGACTCGACATGCTTTGGTTGGCTACTGGATCATGACTGGGGATCAGGGCAGTTTGAATACATGATGAATCGAATACTTGCCCTGTTCTTTCCTTCTGGCTGGCTCCTTCCACCCTTGGAGCCACTTCCACACATTTCCGACACTCTCAGTACGGACTGGCCACACGAAGTCAACGCGTTCCGTGTCACTCATTCCTTCCGATGTGTACATGATCGCCTCCCGCACAACCTATGGCAAAGTAAAAAGTCTAGTGGCAGCAGGAGAGGCATCAAACGTGGTCACTTACCTTGATGTAATCCTTTTCAGCCTCTCTTAATGTCTGTGCCTCATCAACAGAGAGCTTTGAGAGATCTTTTTGTAGAGATTTGAAGTCGTTGAGCGTGAATGAAGGCATGATATTAGAATGCGTCGGGTGTGTGTGTGTGTGGTGATTAGGAAATTTATGAGGGCGAAAGCGAGGAGTCTCGACACGTCTCGCAACGCGTGACGTAACGTACCACGGCGTTTCATAACAAAGGACTTCATCATTTTCATCATTTTCCTCTCACACTCTCCAACCAACCTGTCCACGGAAGTGCCATCACCATGAATACATTCCACCAAGTCGATGAAAAAGTTCTCATTGCCACAGCTCGGATACAGGCAGTCCTCAAAATTGTTCCACTTGTCATCGGGCCGAAGAAAGTGTGGGGGCCATGGATGCGGGACAACCTTAAATCAGAACAGGTAACTGTTTCCGTATTCCCGGATGGACGCTCGGAAGTGTAATTCTGTTTCTAGAGTCAGATTTCGAAGGCTAGCACGAGCTCTCCACACCCGAGGCTTCTCGGAAGCCTCAAGGCGATGCTAGGGCGTCACTACAGATGTGGGATGACAGTGGACACGCTGTTGTTCGACGAGGTGCGTCCTGACGACCCCTTGGTCACTGGAGCGGACTATGTGGATATTCCTGTGGGTATACTCCCTGAGCTGAAGGGGGCTGATTTCTGGTGGAACGTCCTGCCACCATCTGGTGAGTCGCACGTTTCACACTAAGAATAAAGTTCTAATTCTGGATGCCTAGTGAGCTTGAGGGTAATCCCGGAACCAGCCGTTTGTTCAGAGATCGAGGGTGAATCATCGAGTGTACCAGTTCAAGCTTCGTCTGGACTGAAACTGAGAGTGCCTCCACGTAAACATGGTTTAGGCGGAAAAGATGGTGAGCATACAGGTACATGATGTAACGGTGACAGTGACGACTGATCAAGATCTTTCCAACGTTGGAGACAATCAAAGCACTGAAGCTGTCCAGGAGCACAAGGGAAAAAAGCATGCGCTGAGGGGTGACGATGCAGCTCCGGCGAAAAAGAAAAAGAAGTTCAAGTCCCGGGAGTTTATCGATACCGATGATGACGATGTAGAGGTGGGGCCCTCGGAAAACACGAGACCGAAAGACAAAGGGAAAGGGAAAGGGAAAGCACGTTTTCCGGAAGAATCAAATGCTCCTACTTCTGTGGGTGTGAGTGAAAAGGTGAGGAAAAAACTAGGGTGCTAGGGTTGGTACTCGAGCGTCACTGACTCGGAAACCTTTTACAGACGTGTGAGGCATGCGAAACCCGTCGCTTGAAATGCGTGTGGGACTGCCCTGAAGACCCTAAACGGGCATGTCAACATTGTGTTTCATCAAGAACACGTTGCAAAGTTCAAGGTGAGTACTGTTATCATCTGGTTTCAGTTTCATTCGCTCAAGGACGATGCAGGGATGCCTCCTATCCGTCGCCGTCCACGGGGGAAGGTGGCTGTATTGCAGGATAATGATTCCAAAGAGATGACGAGAGAGACACTGGTGATGATGTCTGAACGTCTGGCCAAGTTGGAAAAAATTGGGGCTGCAGATGCGGTGGAAAAACAGGAGATGGCTTCCCGAATTTCCAGCTTGGAGGAGCAGGTGAGGCGGCTGAAAGCAAAGGGAAAGGGGACCAATCCCTGAGCGAAAGCTTCATTTTACCTTCCAGTATAGTTATAGTCTTACACCTGCACTGTGGATTTACAAATGCAAGTTGTATCACCTACCTGGGTGGGAAGGAAATCAGTAATATATGCTTGCTAACACTACCTTGCCATGTATCCATCCAATCATGGGCCATTCGGTATAAAGCTGCCAGTGCGCCTCTGGATTTCGGAAGAACCAAAACTAGCTAGAGTTAGAATACAGGATTTGAAAGCGCTACATGGCATGGCAGTATACCAAAAAAAAGTGAAAAAATCGAACCATCATGATAGATCCTAATCCCAGTTCTGAAATGCACCTTTCTCAAGGTTTCACATTTGGGAAGGGCCTTTCCCGAAGCGGTCCCAAGGATTTCCCACACCCTTCCCAAAGCCGGGAGCGTCGGAAGGAAGGACCCTGTGCCGCTTACCTTTATCCCATGCTGAGTTCACTTGAAATTGTACTTTGATTTTTCCTTTCCAACATTCCAGCCTATAAACACCTGAATCCTTTGCGGTATTTTATTTATTTTCAGGTCCCACTTGAGAGTATTCGCCCATAATTCAATCTGGTTCCGGCTGTTCCGATCTGAAAGCAACATTTAGCAAGACTGAAAAAAGTTCGTCTTTCCAAAGCTCTACGAAGATCTTTTTCCCCCTCTTTTCTGAGGGTTCTGATTGCGTGTTAGAACTATTCTGGAACTAGTTCCGAGATTTTCCCGCACTCTTCCGAGCTCGGAACGCTGGGAATCAGCTTCTACTTGGACTGTACATATCATATACATATTCAGATCTACTACTCTTCAATCGCACCCTTTTCTCTCCATGTCACTTGGTGAGGACTTTCTGGAGGGGGATAATCTACAAAATAAAAGTCACTCAACCAATTGACAGGCACCTGCCGCACACAAGATGGCATGCCAGAACACCCTTTGCTGGCCATTCCACACACACATGTCCAGCTAACCTTTTCCCCCTTCTTCCGTATCTTGGCTTGGACATTCAAGTTGGTGTTACATTTGGGACAGTGTGGCTTTGGGACTCCCCATGGATTATGGCTGAGAGCGCCATATACCATCATCTCACTGGAAATAAGCTAGAAGGCCAAGTTGAATAAAAAGAGGTGTTTCATTATGCGAGGTTTGTTCTTACCTCAGTGAGAGGATCATATTGAATCAGAACAACAGGATTTCTTGTGAGAAAATCCCTTCTGCCTCCGAAAACCTCGATGAAAGCCTCCTTGAGAGACATGCCATTGCAATATAAAGAAATGCAAAAACTGTTTAGTGTGTCAGCTATCATGGGTGGGTTTACAAATTTGGAAGGGAATCCGAGGATGAAGGTGAGGTTCAATCTAAGCATGGTGAATATCAATGTCTGATCAAAACACGCAAAAAAGGAAAAGGAAAAGATGATCACCTTTTCATCAAGATTTCCAAGTCTTTTCTACTTTGGCTTATTTCAAATGTTGGTCCACAAAACAAGGCTATCAACCCTTTGAGAGAGCTTTTTGAAGAATGGATATAATCGCATATATTTTCCGATAGGTATTGTCTGACTACCTTTTTTCCAAAGATCTGTCAGGATCGCACACTGGTTAAACAGATTGATATGATACCTCGGAAAGCATGTGAGTTCCTGTCCCACATGTGACTTCCCCAGTCTCGATCACACTGTGAGTTTCCACAGTGATCAAGACCGGAGCATCCTCTTCCTCTGGAGATCTCTGGCGAGCTTTATAGAGTTGTGGCTTTCTCTTTCCAATATTTATTTGATTAAGCTGGATCTATGAGAGAGAATGATTGATCAGAGGCACAAGGAGAAAAAGATTCAGTTGTTTCTTACAAGTTTCTCTGAAAGATCACCGTATATACCATTTAGGGATGCATTTAATTGGCGATGAAGGGGGTTGTTCTGGGGACCTTCTTCAAAAACCAGGGAGACCCATAACAGTTTATTTGTTCTCTGGGCATGCAAAAGGTGGGTTTGTGTTCCCTGGTATGTCAACTGTGAAAACATGGAACTTGAGTGAGACATGTGCTGAATAAAGCTGACTTACCTGGAACACTTTCTTTTTTCGCATACAGCACACAGGACAAACAAACTTTTGGGTTGTCTGGAGGGCCTCAATCTCCTGTAGACTGAGACAACCTTGTATGGAAATTTCACCAGCCATTGTCCTATCAACACAGAAGGCAAGCTGACACTTGTCTTCCTGACAGAAGACCAAGTTTCCATAGTCATTACAACCACTGCACCTCTGTGAGAATCACATATGGTGTCAGATGGAAAACAGGAAATAGAATGAAATAAAACAAATAGGCCCTGCTTACAGTGATGGAATGTTCCACTGGCCCATCCACACTTTGAGTCAGGGCTGAGGATGAGGATTGCTCCTGAGCCTTTCTGCGAGCCTCATGGCGTGTTGACCTTCCAGCTTTGAGCGAGTCTATTGGACGGTGTTGACGGTTAGTCGCCTGTGTGGAGCGAATATTTGCAAGCGCAAGCATTTGATTAGCAGCGGGAATGACTTTGGGAGACATGGGGATAGCTGGCAACAAATATTCTGTGAGAGACAGTCCAGAAGTTAGGGTGAGGCACATCCGCCAATACGAAAAATTATATATATATATATAGATATCTAAAGTCAGTCCCCCCTCTCCCCTACCGAGATAGTTTGCCTGCAGACATTTCAAAACCTTGTTTTTTTTTGTATTGATATCCTGTCCAATCGGAACACTCAAATGGCTAGTTGTAGTCATCAAGCGATAACGTCAGAGCTGCTTTTGTAGATATGCCATACTCCTCCGGTGGCAATAGATGTTCCCTGAGCCACCCAAGTAAAAAGAAAATTTAAAAAATGCTGTAACCCTGCATTTCAGTGGCTTAAAATTTGAACGACTATTACATTTGAATAAATCAGTGTATCTTTTCTAAACCCTACTACTGACTCGACTGGTATCATGGCGTCAGAAAGGTGGACTAGAGGTGACTGAACATGTGGGATGTCACATGACCGGCAGATCGCCGTCGTTTTACTCAATTACTGTGCCACACTGAACCTTCCATTACTCCCAGTTTCAAATTGCAGCTCAATCGATCGAAAAATGGAATTTATCCTCGAACAATCTAGGCCAAATAACACGTTATGTTCGGTGGACATCGCCGACGTTGGTGGTGGGGCAGCGACACTCTACGTGTCGAATGGTGGTGCACAGCCATCAATGCCAGCGGTCGGTGACTTCAACTATGACCTGAAGAATCGGATTATGCAAGTTTACTCGCATGCCACTTGGAGTACAGTATCGAGCTGGGATATCCAGTCCTGCTTGCAGAATCCAACAGGCAACAAGTCCATGTTGTGTTTCACCAACCGGGGACTACCGTTCTGGATGCCACTGGATGGGGATGACGGTACACGCGAGTTCACTACGGTAGCAGGTGTTCTTGAAAGGTTTAGAGAGCGGTTCGACGCAGGAAACCCGAACGTGTCCGGGCCACCAAGTGAGTGTCATAATACTGTTTATCCTCAAGTCGCGAGCTAACCGTTTGCTACAGAAAGAGGAAGACAAAAAGAAGCAGAAGAATATGACTTCTTCCTGCCTCGAAGCAAGTCCTAGTGTGTATATCTAACTGTACAGCTGACTGACTGTTCTGTTGTGACAGAATACCCACGTCTCACAGCGGGCCCAACTTACAGGCAACAGCTCGATAAGCATTCGGTATGTCTGACGGTCCTATCTTTTTCTTTCAATGCACAGTCCTGAATTCGTATATCAGTCTAGATTTGTCAGCTCCTTTGTAGGGTTTCCGGACAACACTCCAAAGATACAGTGGCAGGGAGGCTTCGAGACATTCCAGCCATTCGTCGGTATGGAAACATCAGAGGTAAGCATGAGTATCTGACGTTCTTTGATACCAACATGTTCATGTTTTTTTCGGCAGGACGTGGAAACTAATATTGTGAAGGACCTGGCAAGCCGGCCTTCGGTAGAGCTTTCCGGATCGGGAGCATGTAGTTCCGATCCCGATGCTTTCCGAGTTAAGGACTTGGTCGTAGAGGTCCAGCTTGATGAAGTCCTTAGAACTCCAGGGGACCATGACGCAGAGACAGTGGAGACGAGATGGGCTGCTCTGATTGAAATTATCAAGAATCTCATGTCCCGATCGACGTCCGTCGTCATCAGAGGTTGGACGCCTCAGCTGAGGCTCCGATTTTCGAAATCTTCCATGACTCTCCAATTCGGAGACCTCGGATTCCGTTGCCAGTGGGTCGATGGAGCAGTCATCGCTGCCAACCGGGATCTGGAACCAGAGCTACTACAGCCATACCACAGGATCACGACCATGTCCAAATTCGTTGATCTAGCCACGGACCCGACCATCTGTGGCAACTTCCTCGATGGAAAAGACATGAACCCAAGCCCCCCGATATGGGCGAAGCCTCTTCTTGACTCGACGACTGCCTGGGAACACACCATGCATCTCAGGTTCATCAAGAAGTCGAATGAAAAAAAGAGAGAAGCTATGTTGAACATCGAGGAGGCTTCACCAGCCACGATCCACTCCGCGACTTGGAGCTCACAGGGGTGGAGACTGGTGACTCACCCTGGATTCGTGACCTTGCCTCATCATGACTGTTGTGGAATGGGGACCTATGTGATCGGGAATGCTGGGATGAAGATCTGGGCGGTTATGCGCCCGAAACGCAACCTCTGCCCAAGTTCTTTGAAGGATCTTCGGAAGCGTCTGGAGGAGGCGACGGACATGTCGCCAGAAGGCAAGTTCACTAATGCTGACATAGCTACTGTCTGCCTCGAAGAAGGTGATGTGATGTGAGTACTTTCTATTTCTCTTGACCCTGGGAAATGATTATCGTTCTTCATCCAGGTTTCAACCGCCAGGAGTCCTTCACAGCGTCTATACCCCAGTTCCATCCATTTTCAGTGGCGGTTATTTTTACAGCTACCACACCATGCATCTCACACGGGCGGTGCTTTCAATGAAGAATGTGGATGAAGAAGGCTCGCTGACAAACGATCATCGTCCCGGCTTCATCCGCACTTTGTGTCGGATGGTGATAGCACTTCGGTACCGATCGGAACCATGTAGGTCTACTCACTCGCGACTGCCTGCCTGGCTGACTGAAAATATCTTAGGTAGGATCAGAAAACGGAGTCTGATCAGTCTTCTGCTAATCATTTTGGATGGGAAGCACTCCCAGAAAGACATGTCCAAATTGAAGGATACCTTGTTCGATGAGGAACGGGGCGAGCTGGCCTATGCCACTGAATGTGCACAACATCTGCTTCAGTGGATGGGGCTCACTAAGGACACAGCAAAGGCTTTCATAGACAGCCAAGGACCTTACTACCTGCCTGGGGAGGATGTCATAGAGCTCCCACCATCTGGGTCAGGACTCAAGGACTCGATATTTCCACATATGAACAATATATGGTAGTATTTAGTATCTATGGTCAAGCTACATATCATATATTATCGCATGTATTCCTATCATTGTCGATTCAAGTGAACAAAGAAAGAATGTTCAGGTACTAGCTACTGCATGCTAGCGAGAATTTCCAGTCACAGTCAAGGTGAACTAGCCAAGAACAACTTCACCGACATCAGCAGCAAATAGTATCCAGTCTTGCAAAGGGTCCCAAGCTCGGGAGAGTATTCCGGTTTCGGAAAGCTTGTTATGCAGCCTAAGCGTCCTGGCCAGGTCTTAATCTCACTCGATCCATGAAGAGGCCAGAATTAATTGTTGACTTGGTATAAAATATATTAATCAAACGCATGGAACAACGTTCGATAGTCCCAGGCTTGGCGAGTGCCTTCCGGCTTCGGAAAGAAAATTAGGCAACCTGGACGTTTCTGGAATTCGTTGCATTAGAGATTACATTTGTTTGTTGAAGGTAACAAAATTTCAAAGCGGTATATGGAACTGCCGCTTCAGAAACCGTCCCGGTATTAGAAATCAAGACAGCCTACTAGGACGGTATCCCGAGTTCCTGACCAAGGAATACCCATTTTCATTCTACCTCTAACTCCGTATAGTTAATCGAGTGTAAAAATGGGATGGCATTTCCCATTGATAGCTGATATCCCAGGCTTAATATGGCGTTCTGGGTTCAAAAAGCGAATTACATAGGTGATTCTTTTACTTTCAACGCTGCCTGGTGGGCCCATGGTCTAAATACTTCTGATCATGGATAAATTGTCCTTGAAATACATTCTGAAACGAACTTTCTCCTTTTTCTGACGCTGTTAAGGTTCCAAGAGTAGTATCTTGGGAAGGTCTCGGAACCATTCTGGAACTGGTTCCGATCCCGTGCTTTTCCGAACTCGGAAGTTTCAGAATTGGCACCTACTGGGACCACTTACCTGATAGTATACTTCTGCCCATAACATACTTATGTACTGGAGCCTAAAAATTTCTGCCCTTTGAATAGATTCATTCTGTCACATGTTTACATGTTTTTTTTCTGACCGTTCAAAGACATTTGATGACTACAGTTCCACCTTCCAGTAATCCGAAAGAGATTTCCAGCTCCAGCGTGCTTGAACATACTTCCTTGCCATATCTAATGACCTGCGAGGTATTGTAATTCCCATCCCTTGAGAGAGAGATTGATTTCTATGCAAGCTAGAGGCCCGAGGAGCAACAGTACCATGCAAGTGGTCACCTCTGAACCACCTGGACCAGATCCATATCAATATCAACTAAAACAGTACAAAAGGTAAATACCCTTACCAGACACAGTTTTCTTTAGTTTCCAAGACCTTTCCCCAGTGAGAGAAGCAAAAGTTGAACTCATCTGGAAAACAGCCATTTTTGAGTAATTGATATGAAACCGTCCAAGTTCCATCCTTGTCAAAGTGCTGTGGGGCAATGTAGTTCCAGCAATGGTAGGCTGTGATTCCATAACTGCCTAATACGCTTGCCTCCAACCCAAGCTCCTTCATCTCTCTGACAACTGACGGTGCATGTGGCTCTAGCCTCGCAAGCACACATTCAATGTCCTATCAGATTCTGATCAGATTTCTCCATATACACAAGTGCTAAAAGAAAGGAGACTGACTGAAGCATAAGTGAAAAGCGTCTGAATGTCTTCCTGGCTTAGCACTGTGCTTCCAGGGTAAGGCGCATAACCGTCTCCGGCTCGTCCTCCCGGTGGCTGACGGAATCCCAAGGGACGCATCTCACCATAACCCCAGTATGAAAGCGCTGTCCTACGCTTTAACTTGGGCATTATCATTCTGATCTTGGCCTGGTTTTCTACCATTCTCTGAATCTCCTCCGGATCAAGTAGGTTGAAAGCTACACCTCCCACCTATGTATATGTTGCAGCATGATCAGTTTGTTTCTGACACTCCTTCATGTACTGACCTCCTCTTTCATATGATCATTCACCAAATGAATGACCGATTGGCCACAATAGTCATATATCTCCTCTTTGAATTGGATAAGTTCCAGGTCAAGCTTACTCAATGGAACCGTTTTTGCGACTCCTTTTGAGTGTTTCATCTGCCATCATGTCAGAAAGAAGCTCCAGAAAGTCGATTACAATATGGACTGGTCATCATACCAATGGACTTAACTCATCGTTCTCTTCAGGTAGAACCAGCTTGTTCTGTAGTGCAGAAATAGAACTTCTTCTCTCATGTACTGTGAGGTGCTGGATGCATTTCTCTGAATCATCCAGATGTGTGCAAGCCCTGCACCCTGGATTATCGGCATAGTTTTCTGCGTCCCGGTCCCGGTTTCGATTCCGGTTCCCATGTGCGTCCTTCTTCCAGTCCTTCCGGTCTTCCCTTGATCTTTTGCTCAAGCTCAATATCAATTTCAAATCGGCAGACATCCCCCAACTTGACCAGACCTCTTCCGTGAGTCTGCATATGGACCGATATATTCTTTTGATATCCCTGGCCATGAACTTTTTCAAAACTTTAGCATAAAGCATTTCATCCAGGACTATAAAGAAACACTTCCTCACATTCACCTCCTTTGTCTCCAAAACAGAAGGAAGGATCCAGTCAAAACATGCAGCAATGAAATTTTGCTCCGAGCAAAGGAAAAATATCGAGTGTGGCTTGACAGCCATCGGAACCAAGTTTTTGTTCGAGATCATCGTTAGCAGTGTCTGAGCTGTAATTCGTGATCCACCAGTCTGTCCTGTAGCCTCCATCTCTTTTCTCATTTCCTCCAAGATCATATCTATAGGCTTTAAAACCACTCCTTCAGTAAATTCAGTGAGACAAAGCAGCAGAGCTTCCCTCCACTGGTACTTTCTGAAGCTGCTCTGCATGAATTCAGAGTGGTTAGCGATCTCCATCCATTCCTTCCCAATCCTAAGGATGATTTTCGCAAGGCCAGAGCTCTAACCCATATGGAGATCACCACAGATCACACAAGATGAGACCAAAACTGACTCACACCAATGTACCATTCAAATTCTTCACGCTTTCTCTTCCTCTTTCCTGCTTCTCTCATTTCACGGAGCACACAAATCGCCATCTTTTCTGTTTCCTGGATGAACCGAATCGAATCGTTGGAGCAACATGAATATTTTTTCACCACCCCTGAACAATCACTGACCTCACACGGATCTTGTAAGAACCTGCTCAAAGATCGTGTCCATCCCGAGACCGTCCCGCCCACGTTTTGCGACAGTTGGGAATACAAACGGGGCCCACTCTGTACAGCATCTCCTATCGATTTGGGTTCGGTTTCTGATTCTTCCTCAGCGCTATCATCCATCACAAATGGACTCTCCCTTTCCATGCCCTTCCATCCAGAACCATCATTGTCATCACAGCACCCTAATCCAGAAGAGACCACTTACTCTTATGGTTTCTGGCATGTCCTGTTCTACCTCCAGCCAAAGTTTGTTGCAAACAATCAATGCTTTCTCATCCTCACTGCATTGACTATGATCGACACCTATTTCATCGAGATACTGTACAGCCAAAACAACCTTGATTTCTGATCAGTTACATGTCATAAATTCGCCTGACCCCTTACCGCTGAAGTATCATGACAAAACTGATGACATACTCTTTCCTCCCACCTCTTTATTTCCTCTTCATTTATGCATGGAACAAGAACACGCTCCACTATGGTCATGTACCATTCCGAGAAACAGTATTGGTCGAATTTCGTGAGTGCAGACATGTTTTTTTTCTCATTCAGCACCTCAGAAGAATGTAAGATAAAGAGCTGACTAAAATTTTCCTGACTCCGCTATTTCCGATATCTTCCGGAGGCACGGACTCACGGCCCGCCATCCCGAACATGAGGCATGTACAGGAGCACAACCACTTATTCTTGATCCAGGTGGCAAATCAAATTTAAACCCAAACTCCATGTATTTTCTGAACAACATGATCATCCAGTGCATTGAGTCCACCCACTTTTACAGGAAACCTAGGTTTCATGAAGCACTAGCTTTTTCCAGGCGCTGCACTCTCAAGGTCCAGATTCAGATAAACGCAATCTTACCTATGTTTCAGTAGTATTGGACTAGTGAATACTGTAGGTGTGAGAGCACTGAAAAGACACCTACAACAAATAAAAATAAAAATGAACAACCAAATGATAGATGAGGACTGGGATCACATCTCACAGGAGGAGCACTGCAATCATCTGCCAACAGATAAAACACCTATAAATGGAACAATGAAGCCTGTGTGAAGCCAACCTGGCATATGAAAGGCAAATGACTGAACAAATACTGGATAAAACTGAACAGCCTGAAAACCCTGAGATATAATACATGCCCGCAACCCCAAGAAAGACTGTCTGACAACCCAAACTAGAGAGATGACTGAGGTTTCCCTCAGACACCATGTGGACCTACAAACCCGAGATGTCCTACTGTATAATAACACAGTGTGCCAACAGGCACTAAACCAGGTATTATCACAAATGTCTGAATGACAAAAAATTCTAAGAAAACTCTGAGCTCTACCACATGGAATGAATACACAGAAAGAGGCTGTAAGCACACTGTTCCCAGATGATATTGACCTCACAGTCCCATAGGCGTGCTTTCCGGAGGTCCGGAAGTGGCGGGAGTGTGTGAGCCTCTAACCAGCTCAAAAACTGTGCTTCTCACGGTTTCAAGCTCCGCTTGAAATTTAAAGTGTCTGGACGACTTTTTTTTCTTTCCCTTTCTTCTTGTGAGACTGTCACTGGTAACCAAATTGATTTGACACAGAGATGCCTACCCAGGAGGCCATGCATCAGGGATGTGTTCAGTCACTTTTGCTTATCTGCCAGTTTCTCTCACCCCCAACTACCAATGGCATCTGTCAAGGTGGGGTCTGAGGTATCTACTTCAGACTGGGCTAAGAGAAATGGTGTTTATCTTTTATTATGCAGCACCTAAGGTATCTATCTAAGGTGTAAAATGTGACATCTGTCACTGGCTATATAATAGAGCACCAGACTCATCACCCTTGGTGATTTTTGAGGTTGAAAATGATCCAACATGGAAGTACCTACCCAGGAGGCCATGTGTTGATGTGTTGGTTCAATTTTACTTCAGAACAACCAGAATTACTGTCACAAGTGTCATTGAAGATAAAGTTGATGATTTTGCATAGAGATGCCTACCCAGGAGGCCATGCATCAATTATATGCTTGATCACTTTGCTTCATATGGCCTAGTTTCTCTGACCTTGCTACCAATGGCATCTGTCAAGGTAGAGTCTGAGGCATCTGTCTTAGACCAGGGTAAGAGAACTGAATGTGGTTTTTGTAATATCAGGGTGAAAATCTCTTTTCATTTCATTCTCTTTACTCATCTTCTGTGGCCTACAAGACAACTTTGTCCCAGTTGCCAAGAAGATGATCATGGGAGTTTGAAATGAATGATAGATAGACACTGAATGTTCAGGTCATGTATTGTAGAGTATTCTCATTAGTTTTTTCTTAGCAGAAGTACTGGTATTTGACTAGCAGCAGGGATGAGCATAGGTGTTTTCTGGAAGTCAAAGATATGAACTATACATTGGCAAACTGACTCTAGCTGTTCCTGAGTTTCCAAGCTCCAGAAAATATTAGTTCTACTTTTTTCTGTGTCTCTAGGATATGGTGCCCAAGTAAAAAAAAAACATTTAATCAAAATCTACAGTCAGATACTAAAATCTTGAATTCAGTGAGTCAGTATTGTCCAACTGACTGAATAGACACTCTACTCTAGCACACTCCAGTCCTGAATCAGTCTCAATTCCCTCCTGAAATTATTTCCCAGGTTACTTCCAAATCTCTTTACTCACACTCAGGTATTAAAATCAAAGTTCCATTGAAATCAGAGTCAGAGTGCCCAAGCTTTTGTGGTACATTCCCATCTAGGGGAACACAAGATAGGAAACACACATCTAACTAAGTTACAGAAGTATGCTGGACATATCTGGTTCAAGTAAGCCATGTTTTGACTCATGGGAAATTTTTGCTCACTGAGCCAGTCTAGTCCTTGCCCTGTTGGCTGAACCCTTCAAATGTGACTGATAGAGTGTACACTCTCCTACCTCAATAAACAGCATGTGGATCATCAGCTAAATAACCTCTTACTCCATAGATGTGAATATAGATATATAGTGGTCATCTCCTGCAGGTATATTTCTCTACTCAGCAAGTCAGAAAGGCATCTCTGTGGTCCTGGAAGATGAGGATCACTCATAAAGTTGGCACAGGCTATCAAATGTAAAGGGAAATTTTGCAATTTTTAGGCAAGACCATCTCCCAAGATATTCTGGACAGATTCCTAGTCAGTGCCTCCCCCAAAACACACTAGCTGAGCATGTCACTTACCTGTTGGAGTGTGATCTCCATAGGCTTGTGTTTGCTCTCTGCCTCTGCTCTTTGCCTTGCAGCCTTCCTTTGCTTGGCCCTTCGGCGAGCTTTGCGTCTCCTCTTTTTCACCTCTGCCTTTCTGTTAGCCACTGTGATGGCCTCTCTCCTGGCTGCCTCCTCTGCTTGTTTCCTTGCTGCCTCCTGCCCACGTCGACACCATTCAAACATCTTCCTCCGATACCTATCCTCATCCTCATCATCACTGTCACTCTCACGGAGCTGCTGGAGTGTCCATGTGGTGACATCATTTGGGTCATATGTAGTAGACATGCGTGCGCTTCTTGCAGGAAGGGATTGACACTATGTAGCAACCTTCTGCCACTTATATTCAATTTCATGCTCCGACTCAATATCTGCTTATTTTAGACAGCGTATATGCACTTGGAAAGCTATGGAAAGCTTGGGAAAGGTGGTTCTGGGATCGGAAGTGTCTGAACCAGAATGACATGATAATTCTTAATGCAGTGTTATGTCATGTGAGAATGTCATATCTAGTACAAGTAAAGTGCCGATTCCGAGCATTCCAGGCTTGGGAGAGTGAGAAAATCTTGGAACCAGTTCTGAAATGGCTGAGACTGTTCTGATCAGAAAACCCTCAGAAGAGCGCAGGAAAAATCTTGGAAAGATAACTTTTGCACCATCGTTACTTCTGGATCGGAAATGCCAGAATGGCTTGGGATTGGATCGTGGGTGAATATTGATATTGTTAATGGTAGTACAATCTAGCTCCCTATGGATGATCAGCATTCCATCTCCTGGTCACATCGACGAAGATGTTCTTCAGGCTGTTCGACGGCGGATAACTATGCCAGAATATACTAGGGAGCGTGCTGTCTACCCTGAAGACATGCTCTCTCCAGTCCTTCTCCTTCACCCATGCAGACTTCCAGTGGCATCGTCTGCATTGCATTCGGACGTCATACTGGGAGTTCTGCGTGAAAAAGTCATCTGTTGTTGGTTCACAGCCTTCAGTTCCACAGGCGTTGAACTCCGCACCCCATGGGTGCATCGGAAGGGCGTGACGCCCGATCTTTCGGGCGATGACCGGACTGTCGTCACGTTCCTTGAAAACAACCACGACCGAGTTGGAACCCAACAGGTTGCTATCATGCCCGACCACGTGAACCACGGTATCCCATATTCCCGCCGTCTTGTCTATCCCGATGCGTTCGATCAGCTGGCAAATGCTGTTTCGGATGTGGGTGGGGAGGGTGGAGGACCCAGCGAAGCCGACGACAAAGCTAAACATGCCCCTGCATGGTGGAAAGAGCGTTAGAAGTGTGCTAATCTGTGAGGTTCACTCACGTCTCCACGAGTCTCCTTGCATCGTTGAAAGATGTTTCGACGCACATTACAGGCCCACAGCTGGCAAGAAAGAGACCTGTCCAGCCACCCCTGAAACGTACGGAGTCGTTGTACCAGCTGGCTATAGGAGACTGGTCGCTTTTTGAAGCAATATCTGCGCTGAGCTTCATCAGCTCAAGCAGTTCTTCGCTCACGAGCTTGTGGACCACTTCCGAGGTATGCGATTCCTTTGGTGAGCTACCACCTGCCCACCTTAGAGCACCAGACCGCGCGCTAGAATGCATGTCCAACACGACGAATGTGTTTGCTGCGACGTTGGATCGAATGGCCGCCCTGACAAACGAGCAAGGTCGTTTCATCGGGTCGTTGCCCTTCGGTCCCTTCCTCTTCAGTCCAGGCGTCTCCACTTTCACAAAGCAGAGCTTCAGATCCAACAGGAAGAGGTTTCATGTCAGTACATGTACACTGCATGGCAAGCGGCACATTCAGCAGGACTCACATTCTCCAGTGCATTGAAATAATGCATTTCAAGGTCAATTTCCAAACCTCGCTGCAAGAACCTGTCGGGAAGAGTGGACTCTGTGAACATGAGGACGACCATCGGCCAGGTTAACTTGGCTCGTCTTCGCCCCCCATATCCACAGAAGCGATACTTCAACAAGCCACATTTCAGCCGCGCTTTTGGAGGGCATACATATGTGGGCTCACCGGAAGGCATCCTTCTTCCCCCTTGGGTGCATTTGCCAATCTTCGCCACTGTCTTCGATCGCAAACAATGCAGCGGAATGGCATGGTCTTGTTCAGAGTGCCCACGACTATGCACCCTGGGCCATCTGCCACAGTTTGTTCGCAGACGTAACTCCCGCAATCCACACACTCGTTCATCGTACTGCCCATGTGGTCTCCACAAAAGCCACAGTATACCTTCTGGACCACTAATATCTCAGGCACTGCTTCCACATCTAAAAAGAATTTCAAGGTGCGTCTGAACATGGATTCCAGAAGTGTGCAAAGCACTCACCATCAAGAACTGCAACATGCTCCTCGTCACTCCACCTGTACGACTCATCCGAGAGAGACCGCTCAAAACGTCGGCGCTTTTGTCGTGACTTGTTCCCGGTCATGGCGTGCTTTTGTAAGGTGGTTGTCTAAGTCGATGTCACCTCAAGGATGATGGGGGTCGTGGTTCTGATTCCCTCTTCGAGGCCATGAAGAGCGAACCACGATTGTTTTAAAGGCCTTTGCCACGTGTTCGGCAAAAGTCCACCTCCGTTCCACTGGTCCACAGACTGGAAAACAAAAGACGGACAGTGAAATCGCCTCGCTTTGAGATCTTCAAGATGCTGATGATCGCCCGTCTTTTGTTTTCCACAGTCGGTGGATCAATAATCCCCAGTGCATTTCTGGGATAGCTGTCTGCCGTTGAACAACCTGAAGAACATCATCTTCATCTTTGTCAACGTGACCAGGGAACAGAATGCTGTTCATCCATAGGGAATTAGATTGTACTTGTAAGTACATGTGTGTCCTTCTCCTGCCAATGACATCCACTAGCGGATCCATGTCATCGAAAGTTCAGTGCGACCCAGTTGTCGTTATTTCATGTCAAGCGAGAAGAACACGCCATGTTACGTGTGGGGGAAGAGCTGTATGAGAGATACCCCAGTTTCACAGCAAGGGGGGAAAAAGCTAAACAGATTACATGACCGAGCCATAAACAGGACAGGTTATTTAGTCACTGAATATTGGGCCACTCTCATTGCAGCCGGGTGATGACCTTTTCTCAGGTCGCGACTCTTTTTTCCTGCTCGCGTTAAGCCTTCTGCGAGTGTGGCGTCTCTCTTCCAATCGCTGTTTTCGCCTTTCCCGAGCCTCTCTTTTTTCCATAGCCTTGACAAGGAAACAGCTTCGGAGAGGCTTCTCGAGCTCCCCGATCGCGTCGAGAAGCATGATTTGATCGTCGAGAAGGGTTCTGAGTATGCTGTCTACCTCTTGCCTTCCCCCATCGTAAAACTCGTCGAGTTCCTAAGCAGGGAAAATAAGCATAAGAAACATTCTCGGAGACGATCTCGGAAGCACTCGCATTCCAGTCAATGAACCCCTCGGTTACCTCCCTTATTAACGAGGGGTCTCCGAGTTTGCTGACTTGACGCTGGATCGCCCGGGACGCTGCAATTCCCTCATCCCTGCCCAGGCTAAATCAACATTTTTCCAAGAAATATGACCTTCACTTACTCTTCGGATTCTGATCCGTACTCTATAATTCGCTTGGCTGATGGAGACATCATGAATTCATCACCTGAGCAGGCAGTTACTTATGCCCATCTTTTAATACCTTTGTCCCCTATCCCATTGTTCCCCATTTTTGGATTTCCTGGGTGTGGTGCGTGCATGGATGGACTGTCATGAATTGTTCTGTCATCATCCCCTTTTGGATGGCTGGCATGTGGGTGGATGTCCACAGTACGTTGTGAGATCACCTGCCTTGGTGGACATCTGGCATTGTACTTCATGTACTGACGAGTGCACTGAGCCGATGCCCCTTCGAAAAGGGATATGTCGCTTCGGTCTCTGAAAGCCGACAAGTGTTTTACTTTTCATGTGTGAGATGTTTTGCCCCTTGCTAGGTTAGGCATGCATACAGGGTTGGGCCATCATAAGATGGCTCTAAGGTATATGTTTGTTTTGGGCCTGGTGTTAGTGTGACCTCATGGTGGGCGAGAGACAGTATGTATGAAAGATGGTAGTATAATATATACATTACATACTGAGTGAAGGCACACTCGTTTTAGGAACCTGAGACATCAAGGGATTCATGAATACCATATCTCCCAAGCTTTCCAAGTCCCGAAGAGCATGGATGTAGTCCGATAAAAAGCTTGTCGGCTTGCAATGCACAGTCATGGGGGAAGCAGATGACGACAATCTCATCCTGATCATCTCTGTCATTATTCAATTGCGTCTTTAACACACAGCTGTAGCAAGTAGTCTGGTATGGCTGTCCAAAACAAAGGGAAGATCTGCATTCCACCAGTGACGCTTACAAAAGGTGCCGAGTGTCAGCATTTCACAGAGGTTTGAGGTATGTTCCCCCGCCTCTTAGATACCAGCGGGGTTGGATACAGCTATTATACTCAGTCGTATATTAGATGGCGACATAGAAGGCCCAGAATCGACTGCTGCTTTCATGGAGCATGGAGTCGATGCCATGATGCAGCGTAATATTAGTCCGTGTGGACTGGGATTGTGAATTACGTAATATATTTGTCATTGTTGTTCGCTTCCACCAAGTATTAATTTGCCCGCGTCTTTCTTTTTCCCTCGTGATGCTGGTCCCCTTCCAAGGAGGGGGCACCCAAGTCATTGGGCCACGCGTCACATCCGCGTCTTCACACGCTGCCGGCTTGGAGCTGGTTGAACACATACACGTTAGTGCATGTCGTGCGACGCGTCTAGACCTTGCCTGCCCACTCAGTGCAATGCTGGTGGGATGTCCCCTCACTGAGGGGACGCGTGGCTTGTGCATTAAAAAACACACGCAGTGCTCAGACCTGGGTCTGGTGCACACGTGTGGCGTACGTTCCCTCCCAGGAGCGAACATCCAAGTCATTGGATTGTGCGCCATCCGCGTCTTTGCATGCTGCCAGCTTGAAGCTGGTTGAACACATACACGTTAGTGTATGTCATGCGATGAGTTTAGATCTTGCCCACCCACTCAGTGCAATGCTGGTGGGATGTCCCCTTTCACCAAGGGGACACGTGGCTTGTGCATTAAAGAACACGCAGTGCCCAGAGTGCACGTTAGTGCATGCCATACGACGCCTCCACATTTTGCCCACCCAGTCAGTGCAATGCTGGTGGGATGTTCCCTCACACCAAGGGGACATGTGGCTTGTACATTAAAGAACACGCGCAGCACTCAGACCTAGGTCTGGCATGCTCGCGTGCAGCGCATGTCCCCTCCTAGGATGGACTATCCAAGTCATCGGATCATGGGTCATCTGCCTTGGAGCTAGTTGAACACACATTAGTGCATGTCATGCGACTCATTTAGGTCTTGCCTGCCCACTGGGTACAACGCTACTGGGATGTCGCCTCATACCAAGGGGACCCATGGTTTGTGAATTAAAGAGCACAAAGTGTTCAGACCTGGGTCTGGTGTGCGCGTGTGTGGCGCACATTCCCTCCCAGGAGGGATCATTCAAGTCATTGGACTGTGCGTCATCTGCGTTATTGCATGCTGCTGGCATGGAGCTGGGTGAATGTATGCATGTTAGTGCATGCCATGCGACGCCTCCACATTTTGCCCACCCACTCGGTGCAATGGTGGTGGGATGTCCTCTCACACCAAGGGGATATGTGGCTTGTGCATTAAAGAATCCACGCAGTACTCAGACCTAGGTCTGGTTCACATGTAGGGCTCATGTCCCCCCCCAGGCAGGAACATCCAAGTCATTGGATCACGCGTCATTCGCGTCTTGACACTCTGCTAGCTTGGAGCTGGTTGAACACATGCACATTAGAACATGTCATGTGACGCATCTACATCTTGCCCACTCAGTGTAATGCTGGTAGGTTGTCTCCTCACACCAGGTGGCTTGTGCACTATGGAAGGCCACGTCCCTTCTCAGGAAAAAGCACTCAAGTCATTGGACTGCACCCCATTGCATGCTTTTAGCTTCCAGCTGGTTAAATATGTGCACATTGGTGTGCAATGCCTCTTGCCCACCCAGTGCAATTCTGGTAGGATGTCTATTACCAGGGATGCATGGCTGCGCATTGAACATTCAGACATAGGTTTGATCCACATGCTGCAGGCCCAACATTATTGAAGTGGATACCTGGTCATCAAACAAAAATAAATCTAATGAAGCAAATATATTACTTTTCCAGGTGCAGGCACAAACCCTTCCCAGGTGAGGGGTAGGATATCCAAGTCATTGGATTCTATCACTAGTGTCATTGCATACTGGTGGCTTTAAGCTGGTTGAGCACATGCATGCAAGTGTGTATCATGCAATGCTGGATCTCATATGCCCCACTCAGTGCAATACTCATGTGATGTCCCCTCACTGGAGGAAGGATGAGCACATCATCGCAGACTGCTGGCTTTGACCTAGTTGGGATATATGAGTATTAGTGCATGTGCCATACAAGATTTCCCTTGCTCACTCAGCAGAACACTTGTGCATTGAAAGGAACATGCCTCAGACAGACCTAGTGCATGTGCAGTAAGTCTACCATCATTGGAGCAGTACTCAGTTGTCAGAAAATCATTGTCACTTCTCATGTGTGGCCCATGTCCCTTTCCAGGAGAGAATATCCAAGTCGTTTGACATTGCATTGATCCATGCCAAATATTACATGCTATTGGCTTTGGAGCTGGCCTAAGTGCATGCGTGTTCAATGCAAATCGCACAATGCTTCTCTTAGCCCACCCAGTGCAATAGTGCTCGCGCCATGTCTATCAAGGAACATGCTTGGGATTCTAGTGATTCTGAGTTGACCCATGTCTTTCACACGTTTGTTAGGCTTTTCAAATCTGGAAGTAACAGTTCAGAGACTAGTTGCACAAGGTTGTCTTTGAAGCTTTCCCAAGGTTTTCTCAGAACTATTCTGGAACAGGTTCCAATCCTGCGCTCTTCCGAGCTCGGAACTCTCAGAATCCGCTCCTACTTGACTAGTTGATATCACATACAACATAACACAAGTATACCTCTGCCCATAACATTTACATGCATCCTTCTTACTAAAACATACCTCAGTTGTTCATTTACCACCATCTCTAGCAGCAGCAGAGGTGAGTTATTATGTAGCAACTGACTAATCTAGTCCTACACAATACACCAAGGCGGGCGCCTTGGGAGGTTGCCTGGTCCGAGGGAAAATGCTCTTATGCACGCCCTGTTTTCGCAGGGGGCATGGGACTCCATTAACTACCAGGGGCCTTGGCAGGTCGATACCCACTAAAACCTCTAGTTTTGTGACCCAGTCTGGGGGGAGCGATTCTAGGTTTTTAATGGCCAGGAGCCAGGTGTGTAAGACTTTTTTGTTGGGCTTTGGATCGTTCCGCTTTCGCGATTCAGCGGTCTATTTCCAGTCGGTCTGTTATCATGGTTAGCCATTTAGATTTTAATGCTTGCTCTGTGGGTCGGGTGTCGTTTATTACTGTATTGTCCATATTAGATAGGCAGTTTCAGGGATGAGGATGCATTTTAGTCTTGCCGCCCCTCTTTTGTGGTTGGCATTTTGTCATCCACATTCGTTATGGAGATGCAGCAACAGCCTAGGATTTGTCCGAAAGTCAGCGTTTTCCAGTTTTCTTTGGGTTCGGGCCATGTTGCGCAGGTGAGGTTCCATGTGTGTTCTCTCGGGATGTGCTCCATCGATTCCTCTGGGTAGTCGCATCTCGGGCATCTGGTGCAGTATTCCATGTTCAGGATGTTTCCTCAGTAGCGGCCCACTCATGGCTCCTGCAATTGTTGGATTTTTTGTCATAGGTCAGGGTGTCGGACATTTTTCCATATCGTGGCATTCATCTCTAGCTTATTTGTAGCGATTTCTACTCCGCGTCTGGCGATGCCTAGGTTCATGCGTGTTTGGGTGGTGTGGGGCATATTCTTTTTCTGGATCAGTGCTTTATATGCTTTATGTTGTGTTAGTATTGCAAGTGTACGCCTGTTGAGTAGGAACAGTCTATTTAATATTTTCATTCGACTTCGCAGACATAGGTATGGTGGCAGAAAAACTTAATACATGTAAACAGCCTCTACAATACAGGGGGCTGCCCTGAATCTAGGGAGAACGCTGTCTTGTCCTTCTTGCTCTGCCTATCATTCCAGCATCTTCCTCTTCTTTGTCACCTCTGGTTTTGATTTCCCTTTCCCTCTCTTGTTTTCCATCTGCTCGGTGGCCTTCTGCTCAGCAGCCTTCTTTGTGACATGAACGAAAATACTCTGCAGCTCCATGGACGGTGGGTATTCATGCCAAAACACGTCTGGGACGACACTACTTAGCCTGAAAAGGACTTTCTCCACATCCCTCTCCCTCAACGCGGCTGTCTTCCATTTACAGCGCCTGCACTGCATGGTGACAGACCTGTTCCTGTCCCACATAGTGAAGTCATAGGGACTTGGGCGACATCCCTCTGTAGCACAGGCGCTGAACTCCACTCCCCATGCTCGCAGAGGGGGCGAATGCAGCCCTATGTGCCTGGCCTGTACCTCACCCCCCCTCTCCCTGAAGATGGCGATGGCGCTGTTCATATAGAGCAGGTTAAGATCACGTCCCACCACACGAGCGATCATGTCCCAGATGTTTGCTGTCTTATCAACCCCGATTGCCTCGATGATCTGGCAAATGACATTCTTCACTTGGCTTGATATTGTTGATGACCCTCCAAAACCAAACACAAGGTCAAAATGGTTCCTTGAGGATACACATCCTTCATAAGCACACGTAGTGCCTGAAAAAGAGGAGGGCTTACCCAGTCACTAGTCCCTTCAGATCCTTGAAACCTTGCCGCAATCGCATCGCAGGCCCACAGCTCGCAAGTAAAAGCACTCTCCACCCGCCTCTGAGGAAGGGCGAATCAGTATACCAGTCTGGTGTCTGTGGCGCCTCGCATTGGCATGCAAATTCAGACGAGGCTTTCATGTTGACCAGCAGTTCTTGGCCACAGAAAGAGCGAATGATGTCGCTCGCAGGAGCGACCTGAGGTGATGTTGATCCTCCCCCCCATTGTAACTCCCCAGTCAGTGTATCTGCATGGGTGTCCATGACGACAAATGTGTTTGCGGGGAACCTGGATCGTATGGACCGACTGATGAAGGCACATCCGTCTTCCATTTGTTTCATCGTCTTTGGTTGCGCATTTGGTTTCATCCGCAAATCTATCATCTTCAGCTGCATAGGCGGAACCAGGGCCCCAAGTGGGCATGGAGTCAGTCGATCGAAAATGGAATCATCGGGCACTCACGTTTCCTGGGGATGCAATGTAATGATGTCTGAACTCGAGCCTCAAGGCTTCTGCCAGGAGGGTCTCGAAGCTCGTGGACAGACTCATGTTGACGACCAACAGTGGCCAGGTCAACTTCGCTCGCTTTCTCCCCCCATACCCGATGAAACCGTACTGAAAATTCAGAGCAGCCTTGTCAGGGGTCTCTGATGGAGGAACATGAAACACCAAATATGACTCACTGGAAGTCCGCCCTTTGGCGCATCCTCTTGGCTTCTCCAGCGTCTTGCGTCACAAAGGATGCATCTAAACACGTCTTGCGGCATGACTGTCCCAAAGTACAGACAGCCCCTGCCGTTTTGCTTCCTTTGCTCGCACATGTACGCACCGCAATCATGACACGCGTTGACTTTCCCGTCGATCACGTCACCACAGAAAGAGCAGTACTCTTTTGTAACGACCATTTCAGGCTCTTCTTCGCTGGCATGCTCTGCTTCATAATTCTCAGTGTCTCATTGTCTCCCCCTGAAGGTGCACCTCTGATGCTCACCATTACCACTACTGTCGATGTCCATGGCGATCGGCTCTGCTACATTTTTGCTCCCAAATTGCGCCTCTGGCGTGCTGTCGTCCTTTCGGGTGACGGAGTGGTTGTCCATGAGAGCTCGACAAGCTTGCCCACCGTGACGCCAGCTTAAGAAGCCTTTGTGGACAGATGGCACGTGACCAGATGTTAATCGGACACAGCCACTACTGTCTGGATGGTGGACTGCCCCCATTTCGCTTGTCGCTTGGCGAGTTATATACAATAAACTTGCTGACCACTCATATCTTCGCGGTTCCAGCAGCAACGGTTCTGATACTGCAAGAGCTAGCTTCCCGAGGGCTTTTCCCACGCTCTTCCAAGCGTTCCGACCGGAAGAGTCAACTGGTTCCGAGATCTTTCGATTCAAGTCTGGTCCACAGCGGACTGCAACTCTGGAAGGGACAAAATTACCAAACTTGTTTGTCTCCCTGCTTGTGGTGTTTTTTTTTTAAACTCCGTTCTTGTCCTCATTGTTCTTTGCTAGATCCTTCCCTAGATGGTAGTGCATGTCCCTCCCAGGAGGGGTTGTTGTCTCAAGCCGTTGAGTGTGTGCCGCTCATGTCATTGCATGTTCCTGGCAGTTATGCTGGTGAAAATATCATCGGCGTTAGCGGATGTCATGCAGGGGCATCATAGCCGCCCATACAGTGCAACGCTGGTGGGTTTATCTCTGACTGAGATATGTGGCGTTGTTTGGGAACGATCAGCAGAACACTGCAGGGAGCCAAAGCAGGGCAGTCAATTCATATCCATTGGGATCATTGCTTAATCTTCTTCATTGCCCTGTCCACATCTGTCTCGGTGTTGGACAGGTGAAAAAAAACAAGCTGTGCCATGGTCACTGAAGGGGCTGACCCTGGCACACCAGGGGGCCCATTGGCTTCTCCTGTGCTACATCCACTGCTATATTTGTGTGGCCAGATTGATTGCCAAGTCGAGCTTCCTGGGCCATGAGGACCTGGTTGCTCATGTTGTTGCTGCTCACTGAAAGGTGTGACTCTAGGACAGTAGAGTGATGAGACTGGCCTAGAAGGTAGTCCATGCATGAGTAAGCGAAGTGGCGTAGCTTTCTCTCCTCGCCACTTCACACACACAGTAGAGCGATCCCGCTCCTCCCTTAGTGGTTCCCAATATACCTGTTGTGCACCTTCCCCCTGCACCCTGAGCAGCCCTCCTACTGCAAGTGACAGTGCTTCCTCCCACGTCTTGCGTCTGTCGTCTCGCTCTGCCATAATGCGGGCACGATCTGCTCGTGACCCATCCCTCCCTCGCAGATCGCTCGCCCTCCTAAGATAGCAGGCTTCAGGCCGGAAAAATCCCCAAGGGGTTTTCGCTCAAACCACATACTCGCTAGCAACCATAGATACTTGGTTCACTCCCTTAAATGTCTTGTTCCCTACATACATGACTATCTTTGCATATGAACATGTCAGCGACTCAGCGTCCGAATGCACAGTGCTGTCCCTGGCACACCAGTGGATTCATTGGGTCCTGATTGTCCCTCATCACCAGAACAATGTGTGTGGATCAGTGATATGCATGCTGCTTCTGCTGTTGATCCTTGTTATTGTCATTTTTGCATGCATTTATCCACTTTATTCATGCTATACAAGCCTGCACATGGCACTGTCATCACACAGTTTGATTTTTCCAGTCCATCACACTGCATCAGCTGTCAAGTTGACGTTCTGCATCACTGAAGCCAGCAGGTGAAAATGAATGTAGGCTGTCGCTACAAAAGAAGACTGATCCTGACCCCGTGAATGCTGGTTCAGATTTAGTGGAAATGAATGAGAATCTGTTGGCTGAAAACCAGTGTGCCCTGAAATTGCTCTAGGTATTTTTAGTTACATTGCCTGTGCATGATGCCTAACAGTTAAGCAAATAAACTTTCTTTGAGATTGCCCCATGACCATTCACCGATCTCTTCAACCTGACCAGAAGGGAATGTATGCATTGAAAGTAAAAACAAGACAAAATGAACTGGAAGACAACACAATGATACAAAGTCCGACGTAACAAGGCGATGGAGATGGATCATGTCAGAGAAGAGGGAACCACTACACTTTGCAACCTGACTATTGATGTGGCGATGCCAAAAGGACGATCGACTTACGAGTCATCTGCCCCGAAGTTATCTGTCCTCATTTGCTGTTCGCGCCACCTCTCCATCATGTCTTCGTGAGTCGCCTCTTTTTCCCCAGGCTTGAGGAAACGCTCGAATGCCTGCTCGAGAGTCAATTCCGGTATCTCGTCTGGAGCGCTGTCCACGCTGGAAAGCACCTTCCCCCAAACTGATGGGTCGTAAAGGCCTCCTAAAGCAGCCTGAAGACGTTCGTGTGCCTGGGACATTGTGATTCCGTCCGTGTCCTGCACAAAGAGACGCACGATGTTCCGCGTGGTGTCGTTGTCCAAGATCACTGGCAGTGACTCCAAGCAGCCTCCACCCTCCAAGTTTCCATTGCCCTCACTCTCGCCCTCGCCCTCGCCCTCGCCCCGGACCTCGACCTTGCCTGCACCTCCAATCTTAACCTCGCCTGTGTCTCTGACCTCGACCTCGCCTGTGCCCCCATCCATATCCATTCCTGTGTCCACAGCTGCGCCTGGTACCTCTTGTACTCCCTGCTGATCGATGATTGCGACCTCGTCCTCCAGAGGCTGCTTATCAGGGCTCGCAGGATCCTCAATGGTCACATCCATGTCCATGCCGACATCGTCCTCACCAACAGCATCCTCATCGCTCCTTTCGATTGTATGTCAGTGATGGTTCACCATGGAGGGGGTCCACGACCACCTACCCGTCAAGATCGAAAAACATGCCAGACCAGCTCTGCAAGAACTCTACCACTGGTTCTTGCACTTCATTCCACTTTGGGGGATTGCCTTGGGCATCACCTTCGAGCCTGGGCTCCTCCCACTTCTTCCTGAGCCTTTCCTTGTTGTAGAATGTGACGAGCGCTGGGAGATTCTTGCAGAAATCGCCATCGAAGTCGAAGTGGTTGATCTTTCCCCACATCCAGCTATGGCTGCTCTCTGGAATTCTTGGGGCAAGCATCTCGCTCGGAATACGAAGTTGTCGGTTTCGCAGATCTGTGAGATGACATCAGCCTGACAGCGATTGAAACACAGGGCTCACTCACTGAAGGTAGCCGCGTTACTTGGGTGCACCGGGTCGAGCGCGAGAAGGCCGCGATCGCGCTTTGGGACGTCCTTTAATTCACACCAGAGCCAGTCGAATCGATCCCGTATGAGATACTCATCGAATACGCGCAGCTCGTCCTTTCCATCGGCCGAGAAAACGTGTGCGAAAAGTTCATCGATGATGAGACGCCGGATGCTAAGCAGCTGCATGTAACGAGCACCTGTCTTCCGCAAAGATTCGACGACCAATCCTTCGGGCATGGTGACATCGTTCTCCGTTGGCCGTGTGAGAAACCGGCTCCAGGCCCTCCACATCAGCATCCAATATATTACCGAGTAACAGAGCTGAATCCAGCCCTGTTCGTATCTGAGCGGCAACGGAACATACCCCAACAATATTGTTTGTCCACCACCTTGGCGACATGCCGGCACTCGGCACAGTCGGTACGTGTGCCCGGAAGGATGGAGGTAATCCAATGCCTCCGGGAGACCATACCAGATGACCTGGTTCCACCATTCGGTGAAGGTTTGCCGTTCCATGATGTGACCGCGGGACGAGATTCGAAATGTCGTGATGGGGGAGCTGCGGTTAACAACCTGACGAGGCATGGAGAACGATTCGGAGTGTGGATGGGTTATGGAGTGGAAGTGGAAGTGATCGTGCGACTGAGGATGAGTGAGTGGTGCCAAAACTTGGCTCTTAAAAATGTTCTGACCGTGGCGGTGTCAGTATTTGTATGTCGAGCGAGGCAGGCGCGGTGACCGGGTGTGGACCTCGGCTGTTCATGATGACACATTCCTAATTCATATGTCAATGGACCGCAGTCATTTGTCTATTGTATCGACAATATCTTTCACCCATCCACATTCGCTTCCCAAAAGGGTGTTATTGTATTTATTTCAAAGCGTGAACCACGCCACGGACTCAAAGGAGCTCCTCGCTGCGGCCAATCAGGCTTGCACATAAGCCTAGCGGTGGACTTGTTCCCTATTCGAATGTTCTAAGCCTAACCACATCGCATGTAGTTCTATTAACAAGCACACGTGTCCCCCTTTGGGACATCAGAGCACATTTGGCTAGCTCCAACTCCAAGCTAGCAGCATACAATGGTGTGGATGATGCACAGGGCATAGTACATCAACTATGGTAAATAAGTAAATAAAAAGAAAACTCACCTCAACCACTGCGAGAGATGGGGGTAAACGAAAGACTGAGGCGTGGTTTAGTGAAGAGGATGCATGTACATGTTAAGCTCGGAAGGGCGCGGGAAAATCTCGGAACCAGTTCCGAAATGGTTCCGAGAAAACCTTGAGAAAGCTTCGGAGACCAGTGCACCTAGCCTCGGAACTGTTGCTTCCGGATCAGAAAATTCAGAACTGGAATGGTTCAGGATTGAATACTGTCACGCGCGATGACCCGATGCGATCCAACGACTTAAGTGTGCCCTCCCTAGGGGGGTTGTGTGCCAATTAGGGGGAAAGGAATACCGGCGGGAAAAGCCTTGGCAGACCGGTGATTGGCGAATGAGCAAATAAACAGCCACAAACGTACTTTCATAGTCCGTTCTAAGGACGCCGATCACAACCTAATCGAGCATCACAAATCGACGCATAATTGTCGCCGTTTCAAGAAACCACGTCCACGGGACGCCAGATCCATCGAACAGATCTTGTCATGCATGGTCCGACAGAGAATGAGAACATGATCCACAGTCGGAGATCGGCGTTGGCAGCATCCAGAATGGCAAACAATAGCGATCGGTAGTTTGCATGCTGTGGATGCGAGATGGTGCCATGGTCCACCCCCGTTTTTCGCTCCGCTTTGTACTGCCTCTAAATCATACTCAGCATTGTGGAAAACGTGAGAACAACGTTGCTGGCGGGATTTAAAAAAGTCGTCCGAGTCGAACTTGAACGACTTGCAAGTCCTTCCCCCGCTTTTTACCTCGCTTCTCACATCACCCACCACCACCACCAGTTCCAATGGCGCCCCGAAGAATCCGTGGTGACCGACAAGTCCTCAATGCCGCCGCCAGATATGGATGGAGCAAGGCGGAACCATCGAAACACGTTGAGAACCCTGTGAACGATGTGTGCGACGAAGTGATAATGGAGGTCGACGAACGTAAGTAAATATCAGCCTGTCATCTTGCCTGACGACTCGATGACCCTCCCTCCCACGCGCTTATGCGACCTTCCTTCCTTTCAGAAGAATTTCCCTTTCCCGTAGCCCCGGATTGCGGCTACTGCAACTTTTGTTGCAGGGGAGCGAGGGAGTTTCTTGTTTGCACACGATGCAAATCGGTGGTGTGCAAGCAACCTACTGCAGACGCTGACGGGTGTGTGTCGGCAACGGAAGGAGGTGGAGAGGGTTTCATCTGCGCTCATTGCGCGATGACCGAGGGTCGAATTAAGGTATGTCCCGTCCATCGACATGCCCTATAAAAACTTATGGCCTCTGATCTATATTTCCGTTTCGCCAGGGTATGTGCTGGAGAACATTTCATTCTCCAGCCCATTCGAAAGCAACATGGCCTCTTGTGCTGGTACATTTGACCGTTCACGACGACGTGAAGACATATGTTGCGAAGTCCATCGAGGAGGACCTGCGATATGAATATACAGGCCAGCCACAGAACGTGAGTAAATCAAATGGTTTCCCTTTTCGATACAGTCCCACTGAAAATAAAATAACAGTTAGTGACTGTTAACCTTGGACTCCGTGTCGGAGGACATTCGGAAACCTCGCATCGCCTCGAGACTGCTGCGCGGTTCCTTTGTATAACCACAGAAGGAAAATTCCCGGCGAACGTGTTTGCCATCGTTCAAACAAGGTCTGACCCCACAAGCGGGGCACTGTTCTATGGCTCTGCGGGCGAGCGAGAGAAGTTTAGTACGCTTCCCGACCTTCTCGACGCGTTCCTAGGTGCGAAGATGACGTCTGCGATGGCAACGGCCAGCGCAATGGCATGCAGTCTGCCACCTCAGCGCGACCACCTCTTCCAGACTGGCGCATCTGTGCGTGGAGGATGGAGGGGAGCGGCTCTGCTGAGCGGTGGTCACACGATGCGTCTTCAGGTGCATAGGGGGGAGACTCTGGAAATGGTTCGCAGGTATGTCGTGTGAGAACAACATCCATGATTTGACTCAGCTTATCCTGACCATCCCAGGGGAAGATGGGACTTTGTCATCGAGTTCCTCGGGCCTGTCTGGCTCCCCCATCACGCAAGCACGTTTATGGCCAGCATGGCGCGCAAGATCGCGGTAGACAATGCTGTGCGGAGCAGTGAGGCAGAGCCCCGTGTGATCTGGTCTGCCTTTGTACAGGCAGTACAGTCATGTCCTGAGCTGCTCAGGTCGTCCCCGGTCGCCATCATGTTCAAGGAGCGTGAGACAGCACGCGAATCCGCACCAGAATGCAGGTGTGTCAACATGCATGCGCCGCCCTTCAATGCATGGGGTGTTCAGTTCGCCGTCTGCGGAAATGGCTGCGATGTTGGCCGAAATGACGTCGTCTTCCGTGCAGACAAAGGAGCGGTGCGTTCCTTGTGCACGCTGTGCGGTTGGAAATCGGTCAAGGTGGACCGTCGGGAGCTGATGGAGGTGATCCAGGGGGTATCAGAAGACCTCCCTGGTGTGTTCACCCACTCGTATCCACCTAGCCCATATTTGATCAGCGCCTTTGTGAGGATAACTCGAGAACGTCGCATCTAGATTACATTTCTGCTTTCACTATTTCCCCTTTGCATGTGTCCTTTTGTTTGCTTTTTTGTATCCTCGACTGTCAATGCCATTTCATTTCTTGCTCCTGCTTCAGTGGGGACAGGGTTTCTTTCATTTTTCAGACAAACATGTCTGAAAGACATGTGCTTCAACTCAGAATCGCTGTCTAACAAGACTAGGTATTCCCTAATTAGAGTCCCGCGCACATGTTCTTTGATGGACATTGTGTGAGCACCATTGCGCTGAGTGGTTTAAGAGAAACATTGTGATTGCAGTGAACATGCATACAGTTAGGCCAGCTTCAAAGCCAACAGAATATAATATTGGGATGGATCAATGCACTGTCCAATGACTTTGACTTGGATATCCTCTCCTGGAAAGGGACATGTGCCACACTTGAGAAGTGATAATAAAATATGATATTTCCTTTATCTGACAACTGGGAGTATTTCCCCAATGATGCTTGACTTACAGCACATGCACCAGGTCTGTGTCTGGGGGCATGTTTCTTTTGATACATGAGCCACCAGTGTTCCACTGAGTGAACGGGGAAGATCTGGCATCAGGCGTGCACTAATATGCGTCTATTCAACTAGCTCAAAGCCAGCAGTGTGCAATGATGAGGATGACACAGTCCAATGACCTGGTATCCCCTTCTGGGAAGGGATGTGCACCACGCCTGAGAAAGTATCATTGTGCCCTGTCTGATGACTGGGCATTCACTCCAATGGTGTTTGACTGGCACGCCCACCAGACCTGTCTGAATTCCCGTCCTTCCCCCAGTGATGGGGGTGGGACATCACACGAGTATTGCATGATATGCACTTATATGTATGTATTCAACTAGCCGAGAGCAACCAGCACACAATAACGCCAATGATAGAGTCCAATGACTTGGATATCACCTCCCCTCCTGGGAAGGCTTTGTGCCTGCACCTGGAAATGTACTCACCTGGTTAGTTTTGCTTTGTTTGATGACCAGGTGTCCACTCAGATGATGTTTTCCCTGCAGTGTGTGCACCAGACCTATGTCCAAATGTGCATGTTCTTTCAATGTGCAAGCCATGCATCTCTAGTGAGGGGACAACCCACCAGCATTACACTGAGTGGGCGAGAGGCATCACACATGCACTAATGTACACACATTTCACCAGCTCAAAGCTGGCAGCATGCAATGTAAATGAGGTGCAGTCCAATGACTTTCTGAAGGGATGCACACATTTCTTCCCTGGTACACAAGCCACATGTCCCCTGGTGTGATGGGACATCCCACCAGCATTGCACTGAGTGGGCGGGCGAGATCTAGACGCGTCGCATGACATGCACTAACGTGCGTGTGTTCAACCAGCTCCAAGCCAGCAGCATGCAAGGACGCGAATGACGCGTGATCCAATGACTTGGATGTTCCCTCCTGGGAGGGGTGAGCGCCGCACGCAAGCACACCAGACCTAAATCTGAGTACTATGCGTATTCTTTAATGCATAAGCTGTGTCCCCTCGATGTGAGGGGACATTCCACTGGCATCACACTGAGTGGGTGGGCGAGATCTAGACACATCGCACGACATACTCCAACGTGCACATGTTCAACTGGCTCCAAGCTGACAGCGTGCGATGACGCGGTCCAATGACTTGGATGTTCCCTCTTGGGAGGGGACATGCGCCGCACGCACGCACACCAGACCCATGTCTGAGTACTGGGCAGATTCTTTAATGCACAAGCCACATGTCCCCTTGGTGTGAGGGGACATCCCAACAGCATCATCACACTGAGCGGGTGTGCAGGATATAGACGCATCGCACGACATACACTAACGTGCATGTGTTCAACTGGCCCTAAGCCAGCAGCGTGCGATGACGCGGATGCCACACGATCCAATGACTTGGATGTTCCCTCCTGGGAGGGGACGTGCGCCGCACGCGCGCACCAGACCCATGTCTTAGTACTGGGCGGATTCTTTAATGCACAAGCCACGTGTCCCCTCGGTGAGGGGACATCCCACCAGCATTGCACTGAGTGGGTGGGCGAGATCTAGACGCGTCGCATGACATGCACTAACGTGCATGTATTCAACCAGCTCCAAGCCAGCAGCATGCAAAGACGCGGATGCCACACGATCCAATGACTTGGATGTTCCCTCCTGGGAGGGGACGTGCGCCGCACGCATGCACACCAGACCCATGTCTGAGTACTGCGCAGATTCACAAGCCACGTGTCCCCTTGGTGTAAGGGGACATCCCACCAGCATTGCACTGAGCGGGTGGGCGAGATCTAGACGCGTCGCACGACATACACTAACGTGTATGTGTTCAACCGGCTCCAAGCTGGCAGCGTGCAAAGACGCGGATGTGACGCGTGGTCCAATGACTTGGGTGCCCCCTCCTAGGAAGGGGACCAGCATCACGAGAGAGCAAGAAAGACACGGGCGAATTAATACTTGGTGGAAGCGAACAACAATGACAAATATATTACGTAATTCATAATCGCACCAGTCCACACGGATTATTGTATTACACTGCACCATGGCGTCGACTCAGTGATGTTTTAGTTTGACCATTAACAAGATGCATAGAATCCCAGGCTCAGCCACTGCTGTAGATGGCTGTAAACGACTATATTCATCTATAGAAAATGGCAGAGGTGCCCAGGCTATAGTAGTAAAGAAAAAGGAAGCTCACCTCAGCCGTTGCCAGAGATGGCTGTAAACGACTGAGGTGTGTTTAGTACGTATATGTTATGGGCCGAGGTATAGTCGTATTATGTGATGTCAGGCGAGTAACTTGAGAGCCGATTCTGAGCGTTCCGAGCTCGGAAGAGCGTGGGGAAACATCCTCGGGAAGCTAGCTCTTCTAGTCTCAGAAATGTTGCTTCCGGATCGGAAAGGCCGGAACCAAGAAGACTCGGGATCGAATTATGACCGAATACTGTCAACCATAAAAAGTAGCAGTCTGTTCCAGGCCTTCCATGTCACCATATAATACATGACCGAATAGCATAGCTGTAGCCAACCTCAGAGGCGGGGGAACATACCCCAAACTTCCCAAACTTTGATGAAATGCCGGCACTCGGCATCTTCTGTAAACATCGCTGATTGAACGCAGATCCTGTTCTGGAAGGCCATATCATACTGCTTGTGACTGCCATGTGCTGAAGACAAGATCTCATAATGACAGGAATGAGCAGGATATGATCGTCATCACTTGCTTCCCACATGACAGTGCATTGCAATCCGACGAGCTTTTATCGGACTATATCCACGCTCTTCGGGACACGGAAAGGTTGGGAGGTATGATAGCTATGACCCCCTTGACGTCTCACTTCCTAAAACATTTATTCATGCTTTGTGGATAATGATACAAGTGCGCCTTCGCTCAGTATGTAAAGAATATATATATATATACTTGCACTTTCAGGGGCATTGGGATTACGATTTACTTTGGAACTATCGTCGATCATACCACTATCTTTTCATACGTACCACCTCTCGCCCACCAAGAGGTCAGACTGACACCAGGCCCTCAACATATACCTTAGAGTCATCTTACGATGGCCAAACCCTGCATGCATGTATTGCCTAGCAAGGGACAAACGTCTTAAACACGGAAATAAAAGAAAATTGCCGGCTTTCAGAGACAGAAGCGACATATCCCTTTTCAAAGGGGCATCGGCTCAGTGCACTCGTCGGTCCACATGACGTACGATGCCAGATGTCCACCAAGGCAGGTGATTAACCCCAAACCTCGATGAAATGCTGGCGCTCGGCACCTTGTGTAAACATATGCTTACATCCAGTTTCATGACGACAATAGAAAGTCCACCAGGGTAGGCGAGACAGTGTGGACCATTGGGGTGATTGATCCGTGCACCAAATGTCTAAACAGGGACGGAAATGATGGGAAGGTCCACATAGGATCCATATGAACCACACTGGGAAATCAAAAATGGGGAACAATGGGATAGGAATAACGGTATATAAAAGTGGGGATGGATGGCTGGCTGCTGGTCAAGTGACGATACGATGTCTCCCGCAGCTAAGGAAATTAACGAGTACGGTTCGGAGTCAGAAGGGTGAGCGCATTCCAACTTGTTGAGAAAAGTGAAGTGGTGACTTACTATTACTCGGCAGGGGTGAGGAGAACCATACAGTTCCAGTATTCAAGCCCTCGTTAATAAGGGAGGCATCGAAGGAGTTCGTTGACTGGAACGTGAGTGGGCCAGATTCAAGGCGGAGTTGTTCCTGATGGTCAATGCTCTGCTCAGCTTCTCGACGATTTCTTCGAGGGAGAAGAGAGGGTGAACGAGCTTCTGGAAGAGCTTCAAGAGAAGGGGTTCAGCCCACTTCGGGCGATATCGGAGCTGGAAAGGCCAGCGAGAAGTCCACTCTTACATGATGCGAATCTTCGACTGGAGGAAAAGCTGACGGAGGAAGAAAAAAAGCGGCGGCGAGGAGAGAATCGCCGGATGCATACGAACAACCTCCTTCGTAGATCGATGGGGGAAAAGTACGAGGGGGTTTATGGACGGCTGCTAAGGAAGGGGAAAAGGCGGGAAAGAGAGTTGAATAATAGTGGAGGGGCCTCCAGACGAAAGTCGAAACATGTTCGTTCTTGAGTGTTCCTGCACCAGTGGTAGTAAACGAGATTCCAGTGCGGTGATTCGAAACGAATTGAGGATTTATCTGATGATAGAACTATGCACGATGAGATCATATCGAAGATGTCCTTTTCATCTCACTGTCCTCGATCTCATCAAGGAATCTCCGCAAAAATTCAAGCCTGGGTTCATCCCCGAATGCCATCACTCGACGGTATTCATTCATAATCCGAGTCATTCTGGTTCCGACACTTCCGTCTCGGGACAGTCTCAGAACCATCGGAGAGTTAGTTCTGGAATTTTACCTCTTACATACATCGCTACTTACTAAGACACCTCAGTTGTTCACCGCCATCTCTGGCGGCAGCTAAATGACGGGTGATGATGATTTCTGTAATCACGCTGGGTAGGAGTGGGTGGATGGACTTCTTTTTAGGCAGGATATTTAGAGAAAGTAAAAGTCCCTGTGAAAACAGAACAGATTGCTAGCAAGGGAATACTGTGTGGGGGAACTGGAACTTGGCACATATATTACCATGTCTGGAAATATGACCACAATAAATAAAATAGCTTCTTCTCACAAAAAGCAGCTAAATAATCAGGTCATCGGGCCAGTGGAAGAATTTGGGTGATTGTTATTTTATGCATCGGAAAACTTGCAAATTAAGACAAACCAAACGAGGTTATTTGCGTATATGGGGAGAAACGGTGGTCACATGACTCACCGCTTGGCTTCTTCTGCGACAACTCTCAGAATGGAAAAGACAATAACGCTCGAATGTTGGAAGTACGGTGAAGATCCCAGAAAGCTCTTCAACGTCAATGTCCCATGGGAAGCAACCGTCCTAAGTCTCAAAAAGGCGATTAAAGGCGAGAAGCCGACGACGTTTCGCGACGTGGATCCAGACGAGCTCGATCTCTACTCTATCCCCTTCCCCTCTGACGAACAGTTAGAAGATGACCTCAAGAAATGGAAGTGGCATGAAAGTAAACCTTACCACTCGCGAGTGCGGGTATCAACACTCGACAAAAAACTTGTCATCGTCAATGTACCCAGTTTCAGTTTCGGTGCGTGTTCGTCAACAAGGCCTTGCGCTTGTTTCCGACCTGGTTGCTTCCAGAGAAAACGATGACTCTGAACTGCTGGGTGCAAGGCCAAGGGATCAGTCAGATATTTCCGATCAAGATTCAGAAGACGGAGAGTGTCGGAATTCTGAGACAAGTCATCAAGGACCACAAATCAGTGGACTTTCCAGGCATAAGCGCACATAAGCTCACTCTTTATCGAGTTTGCATTGCATGCGACAAAGAAGTGGAAGAAAAGCTCAAGGGATTGAGCCTGGATCACGAGGGTCTCGGTCCATGGATCATTCTATCTCGTATTTTCGTTGATGCTCCTCTCCCGAATTACGTCCATATTGCTGTCAAACGACCTCTTTCCAGTGAATCTGCTATATCTTCAACCACGTTCAGGAGTTGCGACTGACGCACAAGCCCCTGTCAGACATCTGTACTGATCAGCCACAAGCAGTCGAATTGAAATCGGACTACTTACTAACCCCGCTGATCAAATGTGATAAGTTCCTTGCTTTGTTTTGCCAGGGTAAAATTGATTGTTCGAGCAGCATTCAAGCGGACGTCTTCGTCTTCTCCTTCTCCTTCTAGGAGTCTCACACCATCAGGTGCGGCAAAACCGAGCGAGTATGCGAAAATTCAACGCGGGAATCGGAAAATATTAGATTGTCGCAGTTCTGCGACTAGTCCAATCAACACAGTGGCGCCTCCGATCCAGCTATTCAATCCAGCGTTCGCACACTTCTCAAGCAAGGCGTTTGACGCGGAATACAGAATACCTGAGGATGTGGCTTGTCATGTCCGGGATCTCTTAGCTGGATTCGCCCTGATCTACGACAGCGAGGATGATCGTGCACAGTATCTTAGAAGCTGTTTATCAAAGCTGCTTGGCCACCCTCTGGTCTCTATGATCAGCCCTGATGGGACCTGTCCAGCTTTCGTCGCACAGGGTTCGTGTGGAGAGTCATCAACGTACCTGATCGTGGGGGAAGAGAAGAACGAGTTCGGAGATGGAGGGTCGGACCCGTCGACGCAAGCGGCCTTCTCGTTTTTGCGCATACACAGTCAAATCGAGGTAGCAGTGTCCTTCTCTGATCGAACTTTGATTTGTTTTTACTAAGGGCCATTTTTACAAGAACACGAAGCTCCGTCTGAGATGTTGCTGCCCGTCTTTCATTGTCGCGCATGCGGGACCATGGTTGACGATTATGGGGGGGATTATCACAGACAAATGCATCGTGCAGCGACTGACGGACTTTGTGTGGATACCTCTGCACTCGACTCATGACAAAGAACAATTCTGGCGCATCGCACGCATCTTCCATGCACTCAGTGAATCGATCTCATTGCTAGATTCATGGTACAAAACACTGGAGAACAAAGCAGCTTCTTTCGACGTTGCAGCTCCCACTTCACACCCCCGATTCTTCCCGTCTCCTGACGCGTACCTGGACGGGAATGCGCTGATCAAGTTTGAATATCAAGGACCGCTCGAACGAGATGTTTCTTGTATCACATACCTGGCCAAGACAATCAAGGAGCCTCCACAGAAGATCGTCGTGAAGTTTGTGACGTCGTACGGTGGAGATGCTCACCGAAAGATGGCGTCGGTCGGGTATGCGCCAAAGCTTATTTACCATGGACAGATCGACGTGACGGCGGACATGCCCTTGTATGGGGATCTGCGGATGGTGGTGATGGAATATGTGGATGGTCGGATGTTGGAAGAGGTATTGAAGGAAGAGGAGGTACCCATTGGCTTTGAATCCAAGCTTCGGGAGGCATTCGAGCTACTTCACGATGGCGGTTATGTGTTCGGTGACTTGCGAGGGCCGAATGTGATGGTGACACGGGAGGGAAAGCCGCAACTGATCGACTTTGACTGGGCTGGAAAGGAGGGTGAAGCGAGGTACCCGATCACGATTTCGACGTCTATCAAGTGGCCGGTGGGGGTACAAGGGCTTGGTCTGATTCGGAAAGAGCACGACCGTGCGATGTTGGGTAATCTGTTTTGTACCTATGGGCAATAAATATGGAAGGGTTAGGACCGGACAGTTTGGGATGAAAAGCAGATACTACTACCGTCAACCTGAGCTAACTACCTCCTTAGATGATGGTTTTCCCTCCCCATCCCCACGCCCTGTTCCAGCTTCAGCTTTGACTCTGCCTGCAGCTCGTACAAAATTCCAGAGCTTCTGTTCCTGGAAGCTTCCGAAACTCGCATTCTGGAACATGTTGGGGAGTTTACTGGAGAGAAAGAAACTGGTGTGAGGTAGCCATAATGGTGAGGGATATTCTCGGCCTCGTGGCCTAAAGCAAGTGAGTTTCTCATGATCATGAAGTCCAGCTGACGCAAACCTCCGGTCAAATAAGATGGAGGAGATGGAATCGGGCCCACCACAAAGGCGATATCTGCCCCTGTGTTCACTGCGCGCCAAAAACTCTGCTGCAAGCCCCCTTGTAGAGAATTTCAAGGACCTTCAAATGGCTGAAGACATTGGGAAAGGACTGACTGTCTGCCAGCGTGACATCTTTAGCGAAGTTTAGCGGGTAGATTATGTAACATGCTGTGTAGTGTGATGGCATCTGCCAACACATATTCCAGCTCAGGGTCATCACGGAGAACGATAGTCACCTTTCCGAGGTGCTGGATGCAGGAGGTGAGTGATTCGCATTTCAACCGCTTTTCATAGCTTTTTTTTTATATGTCAACAGCAGCTCGTTCTTGACAGCTTTCGCACGAAGATGAGCCGCTACGAGTCGGATGAGCCAGCTTCGCCTTCAAGAAATGCAACGGAACTTTTGATCGATCCTTGCGAGTCCCCTCCTCGCAGACAAATGGGCGAACCTTCGACATCGACCTACCTAACTGTGCCCATGGCAAACACGCCCATCAAGAAGGACAAGGCGGTATACCCGTTGTTCTCGACATTGACGCAGTATCGCAACCCACTTCTGCACTCCGCTGGCAGGCAGATGAAGAACAGATTAGTAGGACCAATGCCCTTGGACGCTTTCATCAACACATTCCTTCCTACACGCTACATCCCTGAGTACCGGGAGGTGACAAGTTACCGATCGACGGAATCTTTCAAGAAGACTGACGGAGTCAAAGGGGAACTAAACATGTATTTACCGTTCGTGAGTGATTTCGTTCATGCGCGTGGGCGTGTTTTTTTATGAGTGGAGGTTATCATTCACAGATTGAGGATATGAAGGAATTCACGCCAGAACTGCACCTTGTTGACACTCATGCTCGAGGAGACAAGACGAGCGGTTATCCATTCGAAATAAAACCGGACATATGCGTATATCCGGGGAGCTCCCTCCCCCCTCAACATTGTGATACTGAGCAGCTTGAGATGTTCATCGAGTTCAAGTGGTACAATTATGACGATCCATTCCTGGTCCCATCGGGCTCAGCCTCTCGGGAGGAAGCTGAATTTATTGGCTCCTCAAACAGTCACAGAGACACGATCGGGCAAATGGCGACATACGCTGCGGCACAACTCGCATCCCAGTTCCGAACGCATGCGTTCTCTGTGTTCGTTGTGCGTGACCGAGCACGCATAATCCGATGGGACAGGGAAGGGGCTATCGTTTCGGAACCGGTTGTATACAATGTCAGCCCGTTGCTGGTTGAATTTTTCTCTCGGTTCTCTCAGGCGCCACCTGAGCTCCGTGGTACTGATACCACAGTCATAGAGGCCACTGGCGAGGAAGCTGCACACGCGAGAAAGAAGCTGGAGTTGGGATCAGACGTGCGAATGTTGAAGACATCGGTACCAAGGGCGAAAGATTCGGAAATAAGGATTATTTTCGGGAAGCCAGCTTCTCGGCCGTCCATCCCAGCGTGTCGTGGAACACGTGCGTGTCCTGCGTATGACGTTTCTGGGGACCGTGTTGTTTTTTTCAAGGACTCTTGGCGGATCGATGTGGAAGACACCACGCCTGAAGGGGAGATTTACGAGGAACTTGGGAAGAAAAACGTGAGATTCGTGCCGCGCTGTCTTGCAAGCGGTGATGTGGCATCGTCGGATGAGCAAAAGACTCAAACGAAGCGTGTTTCTCTACTTCCTTGGGCCTGCGGGAGAGGAACACGTGTTCTAGCGCACTGTCATTACCGGCTTCTCTTGGACGTGGTCGGGAAGAGTCTAATGGAATTCGGTAGCTCGAAGGAACTGGTACAAGCGATCCATGACGGGCTCGTCGGTGGGTTTCCTGTAGTGATGAAGGCTGAAAAGAGAGATTGATCCCTGTATACAGCTCATGAAGAAGCTTTCGTGGGTGGATATATTCATCGAGACATCAGCCCGGGAAACATTGTCATATTCGACGGCCATGGGTACCTGATCGATTGGGACGTCGCGAAGCATGTGAGCTTATCTCAACCTCGACGGGCGGCACGTACGGTAGGCATTTTTCGATGGGATGATATCGATCTGTTAATGAGTTCGAGCTTTGCGTAGGGCACATGGCAATTCATGTCAGCACGGCTTGTGGAAGACGTATCTGTACAGCATACGTACCAGGATGACTTGGAGTCTGCGCTTTGGGTGCTGCTCTGGACAGCATGCATGTTCTCAAAGTCATCGTTCGACAGGGAAACGCTGTCGCAGTTCATCAGAAGGACGTTCGAATCAGAACTAGGTAGTCATGCAAAGCGGAGTTTGCTGACATTTCAAACAGAGATCACACAGGACTTATTTCCTGGTCGCCCTGCGCTATGCAGATTGATCAAAGAGCTGGCGGACCTGTTTAAAGGGATTTATTATACGCCAAGAGAGGGAGACATGGAGGCATGCAAGCTGGTCCAATCGACATTCGGAGAATCATCGGAGGTACTCAAACACCTCCCTTACTATGGT
Organism: Pulveroboletus ravenelii; assembly: GCA_038090235.1. Lineage (NCBI taxonomy): Eukaryota > Fungi > Basidiomycota > Agaricomycetes > Boletales > Boletaceae > Pulveroboletus > Pulveroboletus ravenelii. Next base: position 51,641 of record JBBPMH010000097.1, read on the forward strand.
TACACCACGTCGAAACAGAGGTTGGCTGACCACCGATACATCGTGAAACTGCTTGAGCAGCATCTGGAGGAGAAGGGGGTGTGGCCAGACAGAGACCATGCGGAAGCGCAGGCATTATCGGGGCTGGATGCTTGGGGCGAAGAAAGTTGCAAGGTGTTACTGACATCGAAACATATCCTGAGTCGATTGGATGAGGAGGATCGGGCGCGGAAAAGGGCAAGGACTGAGGGGAATGTGGAAGGTTGAGGGTAGAAAGGAAGGCTGGTGGATGTGTATGTTGGTCCACGAGGTTTGCTGTGTGTAGTCATGTGTTGTTCATTCTGTGATGTAGGCTCTTCAGGGTGAAGGTAGTATGGAAGAAGTGTTAGCTGGAAGAGGTCGATTCATTTGATTTGTAAGGATGATGAAAGGAATTTGGGATGATGAGGGATGCGTGGATGTAAGGTGGGTCGGGAGAGCAGGGTAGGCCGAGGAACATGTTAGAGGACTGAGAGAAAGGTTCAACAGAGAGTCGAGTTTGTCAAGATAAGGTGTATGCTGGGATTGAGAGTAGAGAGGGGGGGGGAGTAGTATCTACTCTGGGGAGGACTGGATTATTTCATTGAAGGCTTCCCGACATTGTCCCGAACCTCTTTCATCTGTCCGACCGAGTCTTCTTGCCGTATTCTCTACCTTCATCTCTATCGCCTCCAATACTTCACACCCTGGACTGACCTCTGATCAGTCCCAACTGCCAATCAGAATCCTCACCTTCCTTCCCTGATCTCGGAACCAGTGGCTGGTGGAAGCTAACCAGGGATGTGTATTGCGTTCGTTCGTTCATACTAAAGAGTGGGAGGACAACAAAATAGTAGATTTTTTTATGGAAGAAAAGAGGGCGAGGGAGAGGGGGAGTGGGGAAGGGGAAGGGAGGAATGTGGTGCGGGAGATGCGATTACGGAACACTAGGTGGGAAAAGTGAAATCAGGTAGAAAAAAAAAAAAAGGATTGTGATGGAGAGGGTGGCTCCCTGTCTAGGTAACATGATTTGTACTGATACTGCACGGATAGGCGAGATGGGGGTGTAGGTTGATATATTATGTAGTATGTGATATAGCGCAAGGTGGTTCCGAGGGTTCCGAGCTCGGGAGAGCGTGGGAAAAATGAGGACCAGTTCCGGAATGGTTCCGAGAGCATTCCGATCGGAAGCGGTTGGCAAAGGGTAGGAAAAACCTAGTACTACCACTACCAGTACTGATAGCAAGCACCCTTGGGCAAAGGGGTATTGCAGAACCAGTTTTAAAACGAAAAGGTTTCGGTGGATGAAATCACATGAAACAATTTTTCCCAGATCGCGATATATATCACAGATAAGACAGGCACCGGGTACGCGGGGTTGCGGAACAGGAAGCCACACCCACGCGGATCTCTACTATCACAAGTCAGGTTGTAGACCTAATCTAACCTAACCCAAGATAGCGTACAGCGTACATGGGTTAGAGAAGGAGAATACAAGAAGCTACGAATGGAACGAGCAGAGGATGGGATGGAACGGGGGTGGTTTGCTGGGAAAAACAAGTAAGCGTTACTGCAACAGCCACTGTGATTGAACGCAGGCAATAATATCGCATACAGGCGTGACTGCCCACGCAGGAGGCCTGACCACAGTTCCTGACCACAGTTCTGCCGGTTAGTTGGATCTGACCATATTGAGGCAACAATGGTGCGGCTGTACTGCCTCCTCGGCTATCGTCATCATTATTTAGGCAAGCCGAATCGCAAGCCTTCAAGGGTCCCTTTCGAGTTGAATCACAGCAGGCCCTCGAACAAGCCACCAAAAGCAAGCATGGTGCCCCTCCCAACCGAAATTCTCGCTCGAATTTGGCTCGATGCTCTGCCGGACGAGACCTACGTGGAGCCTGACCCGTCTCAGCTGCCCCTCCTTCTTCTTCGAGTCTCTGCCCCATGGAGAGACTTGGCGCTCCGCACAGCGCGGCTCTGGCGCTCTCTTAGCGTGGTCGACATTGACCCCGTGTTTGGGTCCTCCCGAAACTACGAAGCCCTGGACCGTCACGAGAGATGGCTGTCAAGAGCTCAGGCTGTCCCAGTGTGGATGGAAGCTGGACTGCCTAACGACGAGGAGATGATGGAGGAGTTTCTCGAGGTGTTGGTCAAATTCGGGGGCAGTTTCGAACGACTGCGCTTGGCTGACTCTGCTGGATTACGCCAAACAGAACTGGACAAGGTGGTGGGCAGCGCTCGGAATCTTCGTCACCTCTCGCTTCAAGATGCGCGGGACATGCCAGATTCAGCTTTGATCATCTCCGACCCCCCTCCCTGCCTCAACACTCTGATTCTCGACTGGATAAAAGTCTCGCCGGTCACCTTGCCCAGCTCTGGGTGGTCCAACCTCACAAGCCTCGCCGTGAGACTCGTAGAGGACTATACGGAGGACTATACGCTGGCGGAGTTTCTCCAGCTGATGGACAGGTGCCTCTGTCTTGAGCGAGTCGTGTTTGGTCCTGTGGTCGCTGAAGAACCTCACCCTGAGCCACGGACGTATCCCCTCCTACGCTCGCTTTACATTTCTTTTAGCAGAGCGAATTACGCGACCGAGCCTGTCTTCAAGCTGCCTGCAGCAGCGCAAGTGCAAGTGTTGGCGGAGTTTCCTCTGCATCCGGAGGAGCTGTTAGAGGAGCATGACGTTGATGATGAGCTGAGCTGCTCAGACTCTGGGCGGTTTTGCAGCATTCGGGTGCTCACAGAGCGCAAGGTGATGGGGATGTTCGACCTGCGCTGGGCGAGCATCACCCGCCTGAACATTTTCATGGATCGCGGGGACGGTGGAGCGGCGTTGTGGAGCAACCCGCCTACTGAACTGTCGACGGGCCTGCAGGCGATCCTCCGGAATTGCCCCAACCTCTGGGCCTTCCGGCTACAGGGTTATGGCAGTGAAGACCGCCCCGTGTCTCTGACAACCCCATTTACCCACCTCTCCATGGAAATACTGGAGGTCGACATAAAGGCACCGCTGGACAACCTCCTGGAGATGGTGACGCTCCCTGCACTAAAGGAGCTTACTCTCTGGAGCCCATCCGTCATGAAATCTGCTGACGTGCTTAGCTTCCTGGAGCGGTCTCGCTGTCCCCTAGAGATCCTGGACGTAAGGACGTACGGGCTACGGTCGAAGGAGGGGAGATGGACGAGGGACGAGTGGTCTGGGGTTCTCAAAGCGGCGCCAACGCTGGCTGCCGAATATGCGAGACGTTAGCGTTTATTTCCTCCTCACTGCTGTGTTTTTTATTGTTCCCATGCCCCCATAAGTACCTTTCTGTGATTTTCTGAGCTTGCATTCCTGCCTGCCTGGATTTTTTTCGGCATCCCAAGGTCAACCTAAATATATACAGTACTATCGTGTACGACAATTTCGGTAGTCTGGTAACTTTGGCACTTTCATATAATATACACAATTTCCATAAGAAACACGATTACAACGAATCGGAACTAGGTAGTCATGCAAAGCGGAAGTGGAGTTTCCTGACATTTCAAACGGACATCACACAGGACCTATTTCCTGGTTGGCCTGCGCTGTACAGATTGACCAAAGAGCTGGCGGACCTGTTTAAAGGGATTAGGATTCTGTGCTTGAGAGCAGAGATGGGGGGTGGGGGTAGTATCTACTCTGGAGAGGACAGGATTATTTCATTGAAGGCTTCCCGACATTGTCCCGAACCTCTTTCATCTATCCGACCGAGTCTTCTTGCCGTATTCTCTACCTTCATCTCCATCGCCTCCAATACTTCACACCCTGGACTGACCTCTGATCAGTCCCAACTGCCAATCAGAATCCTCACCTTCCTTCCCTGACCTCGGAACCGGTGGTTGGTGGAGGCTAGCCGGGGATGTGTATTACGTTCGTTCGTACTAAAAGAGTGGGAGGGCAAAAAAAATGGTAGAGTTTATGGCGAGGGAGAGGGGGAAGTGGGGCAGGGGAAGGGAGGAATATGGTGCGGGAGATGCGATTACGGAACGCTAGGAGGGAAAAGTGAAATTGGGTAGAAAAAAAAAGATTGTTTTGATCGTGATGAGAAGGGCAATTGGCTGTCCAGGTAACGTGATTTGTACTGAGACTGCACAGATGGGGGTGTAGGATGATATATTATGTAGTATGTGATATAGCGCAAGGTGGTTCCGAGGGTTCCGAGCTCGGGAGAGCGTGGGAAAAATGAGGACCAGTTCCGGAATGGTTCCGAGAGTGTTCCGATCGGAAGCGATTGGCAGAGGGTAGGAAAAACCTAGCACTAGTACTACCACTACTGATAGCAAGCACCCTTGGGCAAAAGAGGCATTGCCCAACCAGTTTTAAAACGAAGAGGTTTTTCTGTGGATGAAATTACATGAAACATTTTTTCCCAGATCTCGATATATATCACAGATAAGACGGGCACCAGGTACACGGGGTTGCGGAACGGGAAGCCAGACCCATACACCTAGCCGCCTGGTGGGTGAGCCACACCCACGCAGATCTCTACTACTATCACAAGTCAGGTTGTCGCGTCGCGTATCATATGTGGGACGGCGGTCACATGACTCACCGCCTCTGCAACAATAACCGCCACGATGGAAAGGACGATGACGCTCGAATGTTGGAGGTACGGCGAGATTCCCGGCAAGTTCTTCGAAGTCAATATCCCATCTGCAACGAAGCTCCTGAGTCTCAAAAAGGCGATTAAAGAGGAGAAGCCGACCACGTTTGGTAACGTAGAGCCAGACGAGCTCGACCTGTACTCTATCCCCTCTGCCTCTATCAAACAGCTGAAAAACGAGCTGAAGAATTGGAAGTTGCATGAAAATGAACCTCACGACTCGCGAACGGAGGTATCGACACTGGTGGAAAAACTTATCATCGTCAATGTACCTGCACCGCCAACATGGGCCATACCCACACTTCCCATACTCGGTGCGTGTTCGCCAAACAAGGCACTGTTCTTGTTTCCGACTCGGTTGCTTCTAGACACGACTCTCACTCTGAACTGCTGGGTGCAAGGCCAAAGGATCAATAGCATATTTCCGGTCAAGATTCAGCAGACGGAGAGCGCCGGAATTCTCAGACAAGTGATCAAGGACAGAAAACGGGCGGACTTCTTTCCGTTGGTAAAGGAGGACGATCTAGCTCTTTACAAGGTCCACATTCCGTGTGACAATGGGCTGGAAGAAGAGCTGAAAGGATGGAGCCCCGGCGGCAAGGTTCTCGGTCCATGGAGCATTCTATCTGATATTTTCACGGACGATCCTCCTCTGCCAAACTACGTCCATATTGCTGTCAAGCAGCGCCTTGCCGGTGAATTCGGTACATCTTCAACCATGTCGGGGAGTCGGGACTGAAGAACGATGTTTTGCCAGATGACGTGGATATCGATGGGCCACAAGGAGTGGAATCGAAATTGAAATTGGAGTCAGCGTCGTTGCTCGCACCGCTGGTCGAATGTGATGAGTTCCTTGGTCGTTCCGCCCAGGGTAAAACTGATGATCGAATTGTTTGAGCAGCATTCAAGCGGACTTTTACTTTTGTTGAGGGGAGTTCCACACCTTCACACCTGGCGAAATCGAGCGAATATGCGAAGCATCAAAGGGGGGATCAGAAAATATTAGATTGCCGCAGTGCTGCGAAAAGTCCGAAAAACACAGTGGCGGCTCCGATCCAGTTATTCAATCCAGCATTCGCATACTTCTCAAGCAAGGCGTTCGACCCGGAATACAGGATACCGGAGAATGTGGCTGGCCAGGTGCGGGAACTGTTAGCTGGATTTGCGCTGATCCATGAGAACGAGAGTGCTCGTGAAGATTATCTTAGAGGGCATCTATCGAAGCTGCTCTGCTACCCTCTGACGTCTGCGATCTGTTCGAGCGGTTGCCGGCCAGATTTCGTCGTGCAGAGTTCGTGCCAAGAGTCAACGACATACCTGATCGTCGGGGAAGAGAAGAAAGAGTTCGGGGATGGAGGATCGGACCCATCGACACAAGCGGCATTCTCGTTTTTGCGTGTACAGAGTCAAAGCGAGGTAGTGGCTTCCGATTGTTTCTCGGAAGGATTTTTTACTAAGGGCGTTTTTGGAAGAACATGAAGCTCCGTCTGAGATGCTGCTGCCCGTCTTTCATCATCGCGCATGCGGGACCATGGCTGACGGTTATGGGGGGGATCATCACAGAAAAATGCATCGTTCAACGACTGACGGACTTTGTGTGGATGCCTCTGCACTCGACTCACGACGAAGGACAATTTCGGCGAATTGCATGCATATTGCATGCTCTCAGTGAATCAATCTCGCGGCTAGACTCGTGGTACAAAACACTGGAGAACAAACCAGCTTTCGACCCTGCGGCTCCGGCTCCACACCCGCGATTCTTCCCATCTCCGGACGCGTACGTGGATAGGGATGGGGTGATGAAGAAGTTCGAATACCGGGGACCGCTGGAACAAGACGTTTCTTGCATCACGTACCTGGCGGAGACAGTCGAGGAGGCTCGGCGAAAGATTGTGGTGAAATTTGTGATGTCGTACGGTGCAGATGCTCACCGAAAGATGGCGTCGGTCGGGTATGCGCCAAAGCTTATTTACCATGGACGGATCAACGTGACGGCGGACATGCCGTCATACGGGGAGCTGCGGATGGTGGTGATGGAATATGTGGAGGGTCAGACGTTGGACGTGGTATTGGGGAAGAAAGAGAAGAAGGTACCTTTCGGGTTCGAACGGGAGTTGCGGGAGGCATTGGGGCGACTTCACGATGATGGATTTGTGTTCGGTGACTTGCGACGGCCGAACGTGATGGTGACACGAGAGGGAAAGCCACAACTGATCGACTTTGACTGGGCTGGAAAGGAGGGTGAAGCGAGGTACCCGATCACGATCTCGACGTCTATCGGGTGGCCAGTGGGAGTACAGGTGCTTGGTCTGATCGAGAAAGAACATGACCGTGTGATGCTGGGTAGTCTGTTTAGGTAGCGATGAGCAATAAATACAGAAGGGTTGGATACTGTAAGGCAGGAAGTGAGACGTGCATTCGACGTTGTAAGGTGCGACATGGGGTGCGAGGTCATTCAAGTGATTAGACACAGATACATGTATAGCAGCACGATTGTTGTGCCTGCTGGATGATTCTGTCCGTCTGAGGGATTTCTAATAGCGAGCATGCTTGAGTATTGCGGAACCAGTTTTAAACGATTTACAGATGTGATATGTAGAGGCTAGCTAGCTAGCTATGAGCAGACACGCCTAGTCAATGGATGATTGGCCGAAACGGAAAAGAAAGCAGGTTTGGTACCATGAAAGAAAAGTTGTACCAGGAAGGGGCGACTGTCTACTGATTGGAAAAGCCAGGGCACGAATTAGCAAAAAAGAAAACTATATAATAGCATGCAGCCTCGGTCAAAGGGACATTGCTGACACACTTTGCCTATTAAACCCTCGAAGGGAACTTGGCCAAAACATGAACCGCTCCTTATATACACTGACAGCTCATGCAGAAACAATGGGAAAGAGAATGCGACCTGCGGTAGCAGTATATGGGTGAGCGAGAACCACCCCCATAACGCAGCAATAAGAATCCCCGGACCCACCCATCAAACCAAACGGCAGAAATAGCAGTGATCGTGATCGCCCTATAAAAGACAGACCCAACAACTCCCCTGAGGATACTAAGGTATGCCAAGGACGGAGTTACGAATCACCTACAGAAATAGGAGGACAACGGCTGGACCGGAATTGAAAACAAGGAATGGTTCCAGGTGGTCGGCTACCATCTCTGAAGACGAGCGGCCCTGATGAGCTTCAAAATGGACCAAAGGACACGACGGAACTGGCTGAAACGAAAATGTGGATCGCCTGGTGAGAGAGGCAGCGCATATACCAACGCCGGAAAATAAATATAGACCTAACGGACCCAAGACCATTCCTACTCGACGGACTAAAACTTGTCTCTCTGATGCAACACAAAGCTTGCGATACCCTCATCAAAAAAAAAAAGAAAATACATCACACCACACGTAGACACATAAACCTCGATATCGCCAGACACGGAATAGAAATCGCCACAAGCAAACTAAACTAGAGACTGACCACATGATATGGAAAAGCATCCACCACTGCGACCTACATCAAACGACCCAGCAATTTATTTACAGCGTAGTTCACTATTATTGTAAAATGTACTGTACGACAACTGTAAGTACACCGCGATTAAGTAATCCGGTGGCTGTACGACCGCGCTATGTTTGTGACAAGGTGCATACTAAATATGCAACAACACTCTCTCTCAAACAAAGTGTGGTGGTACTCTAAGGAAAGAATGAAATGAATACCTTCTTCAGTAACAAGTGCAAAAGGCTTCGTTCCGAATGGAAAACGTATAAAACGAATGAGAATTGATGCGTGCGATGCGTCGTGTGCTCGAGCGATGTCCAAATAAGGAAAGTCGTGACTCGGCTGAGTGCGCTCGTCCATTCCTCTGCGTGCGATCACCAACGATCGCCTCTAACACTGTCAGCAACGCAAGTCACGACTCGGCGTTGCACCTGCATCCCCTACGGTCCACCCCGAATACATCTGATGCGTCCGATCGGTCTGATTTGGTCCCGGTGCGCCCAGATAACGAGGTAAGTCGGTTTTATCACGCTAACCCGATTAACGCTTCTAGCTGACGATTTCAATCGTCCTCAACGACATGGTGGGTTTGACGGCACAATGGGACGTCGGGGTTGATGGCTGGGTGGTATGGATGGTCCAGGTGGGTGTAACCCTGCCGTTTCGCACCACCAGCGCTGACTTGACTGCTTGCGCTCAGCTAGCAGTCACATTCCGACTTGTTTCGAGTCACAGCATGCGCCGCTTGTTGCACCAACCATCCGGCTTGATACCCCATCTGAATGGACGCCATCACCATCCCTTGCGCATCCCCAATTGACCTTGCTGTCTCCTGGCTCCACCAACACACGCATCAAGGCTCTAGGGCCAACGGCACCACACAGTGTGCCTGTTTCAACACGGCCGCTGTTGTCTTTGTCCTCTGGACACTCCTGGCTGCTGTGGCAACTGTCCGGTGCAATCACCTCACTGCTGGCCTTGTCTGTCGACACTGCTGTCTCGCCCAACTCGCCTGGCAAGCTTCCAAGCCCACCATTCTGACATAGCACGATGATATTGCCACTGTTGCTGTTGTGCTCTGGTGTATTGGACAGGTCCTTTGATCCAGTACCACTGTTGTGGTTGCTGCCTTCTGGAGTTGCTGTCATGTCTGCTGCACAGCCAGAGATTGATTTTTTGAGTGCTGCTGCTCACACACTCTCCCTTCTTCCTCCCCTCGAGCTCAGCACTCGAGGATTGATACTGTTGCTGCACTGCCACATCAGGTGGCTTCCATGGTCTGTTGCTGATGGCCTCAAGTCCTTTTCTGATGGTCCTATGGTCCTAGCATATCCACCCTGTTGCCTGCACTTGGAGCATTGCAGCTTGCATGGTAAGTCAACAGACTTATGCTCTCTCCTTTTTTTTTTTTTTTTGAGCTCAATGCTTGAGGGGTCCCCTCTTGTGTCTGTGGGCTTATTGGGTGGCTTCCATGATGATGGGGACTTTTCTCAAGTATGTTGTTGCTAATCTGTGAGGTGTGCTGACCAATTCCAGTGTGCTCTCCTTTCCTTTGACATGTGCTCCACAGTGTGAATTTGTGACCTTGACAACAATTGCTAGCATCAGTGCTTCTGAGCATGGTGCTTTTGTTTTTGTTTTTGGCTGGCTTCAGTTTTGCCTGGCATTTTGGCTTGACCTTGACTTGGATGGTACTGTGAACATCACCCATCCTTGAGTGCTCAACTGTGCTGAAGGAGTTCTCTGATTCACTGATCTTGTTAGCAAACTCATTGCTGACCTCCAGTACCTCTGATATGACCTTGATGGCAACATCTGTGACCTGTTGGACCTGACCAGCCACTCCCATGCTTCTTCTTCTTCTTCTTTTTTCAGCAGCATCAGGTGGCTTTGGCTTCTTTATAGGGACATCATCTGTCTTGTCAGCTTCAGCCTGTCTGATGACATCAGCCACCTCTAGCCAATATGAGTTGACAGCTATACCCCCTGTAAACAACAGGGATGGGAGGACAGGGGGATGGCTAGTAAGCAAAAAGGGATGGTATACCCCTAAACCTGCAAAAAGAATGATAATAGAAATAACCTTTATTAGCATGCACCTTGGCCAAAGGGGTATTGCTGCCCCAGTTTAAAAAAGAAAAAATGACCAGGTTCC
>JBBPMH010000098.1:0-61867 GCA_038090235.1 Pulveroboletus ravenelii
CCATACCCATGGGTATGGGTACTATGTGGGTATGGGTATCCAAAAAGCTGACCCACACCCATACCCACCTATACCCATACCCACGACCCACATGGGTTAGCCATACCCATGATGTTGCCTAGCAGGAGCTGAATAAGTTTGAGTATATTTTGTATGGCAGCCCTACAAGCCTCGTCTGGATCAAGTACAGGCATGCTATATGTGATGGTGTAGGGCTATTAACCAGCGATAAGATATATCATAGGTCCTGTTATTCAATCTCTGTTTTCTTGGCCAGCTACAAAGCTGAACAGGATCACTGCAGGACAAACATGAACTCTCTCAGCTACTTCTCAACCAGACAAATCATTCTGGCTCTAAGATCACATGTTGAGTACAGATCATCCCCACTATCTTGTATTCCAACTAACTACTCTTACTCCAGCAACTAGTGCTGAATCACAGTGCAACATGGCGGGATGAAACATCCATATGCAGGAACCCAACTGTGCAGGAAACTAGGTCATGTTGTTGAAGCTCAAAATGCTCACTCCCACCTTGCCGGGCCCACATCCGTGAGCTCACCCTATGTACGATATCCCACATGGCTTCTTCACCGACATCCATGTTCAACCCCGACTGTCTATGAGCTCGACGAGAGCACCAGCATCCCTGTCAACTGCACTGTTGTCAAAGGAAGTAATCAAGATGATTTTATATGGTACTTCAGCTGTCAGGGGAACTTTTACACATTTTATACTTCTCCCAGTCAGCCAGAGTGCCTGCCACTATCATGGGTGGTCAATTTAACATGTGGGCAGCTTGGTTCAAGTTGGTCATGGAGAAATTCCATACTTTTTTTTTCCGTGCCAGAGTACTTGGGGATTATTGACGGTCCACCTCCACCGTCGAGCAATTGCAACTCACTTGTCATAAGAACACCATGTTGGGAGAAAGCCGGACAATGATGTTCTCATTGATGGTGTATCTTGGCTTGATTCAGCTCAGTGATATCAGGATCGACCTCGGCGTGTTACCGCAATCACCAGATCACTCCCGGTTGTCCAAGGTTCCGAATTGCAAGTGGGATGGATTGTTGATAGTACCCGCAGATCTGTCGCGTCGAAGTCAACCAGTAAAGCCCCATTGCTGTCCGTGATGTCATTGATGCTTGGTGTTGATGCTACTGTCACGGAGCCCACGCCTTTCTGGAACGCCTCAAACAGCGCTAGCGTCGCGCTGTGTTGATTTGATTATGAGGTCCCCAAAAAGGCGGAAGAATCAACGGCAGTGCAAAGGTTGCCTACGCTTCCAGATCATCCGTTTCGGCATCGCCACTTGATCGTCGCGGCCACTTGATCGCACACTTCCCCCCTTTTGTCAACACTCACTCTTCTTTTCATCCACATCATCCAACATTCCATGAATTTCGACTGCTGTGTGTAATGTGTACTGGAGTGCGGATGTTTGTCAAGCGTGCGTAGGTACATGTGCGCTACTGCTGGCAATAGTGAGCTGCGTGGGTGAGTGGGCCCACTTGCACTGCGAGCGATCAGTCTGGAGAAAGATGCGACAGAGAAGGGAAAGGAGGGCAGGAGCGAAAGGGTGTACACACAGCTGGGCGATGAGGTTGATACTGCTGCACGCAGGGAGATGTAATGAAGCAAGGAGAAAAGAGGATGAGACCTCGCTTGCTCATGCACAGACTATACTCGAGGAAAATCGTGTGCCATGACTAGCGCAGGCTGCGCTAGTGATTGGTTCCGATGGTCAAGTTTTGCATCCGGGTTTGCGCGTACGAGTATTTTTATCAGTTCCTGTGCTGCGACCCGACCGCGGGGGCATAAGTCAGGTTATTCGAGAATTTTGACAAGCTGTGCGGGGCACAGCCATGTCAAAATGTCAAAGGATCACGCGGCTCGTTCTTGTAGTAGGTGCAAGTTCTCTGCTGCGTCGCTTCGAGAATATTTACACGCCAAGCCGTCAATTTGTCAAATGGTCGCGCGCGTCACCAGGTCTTGCATGTTGTGTGGGATTCAGTACACAGGACCAGACGAAGGAGATGGTGGGCATAGCTGGGTTCTGAGAGAAATGGATTGTAGTCTCGAATTTTGGCGTCGTTTGAGGAAGCATGGCAGAAGGCGGCAGCTCTAACCCACCGTAGGAATCTGATCGGTCTTGTCAGTACCTCCTCTTGCTGCGCGACTTAGGCTTTAGCGAGCAATATTTTCCAAACACGCCCCAAAAAGCCCGACCGATCCAGAAAAACGTGCGGCCTATCTGCCCCTGCGATCACTTCGGAGAGGTTTGATGTGCAACTACAACATAGCGCCATAGACATAGCCTATCTCTGATAGGCATATGCGTTTCCACCGCCTCAATATGATGAACACGGAGCTGCTAAGTAAACGACCACGTCCCGGTGTCTCAGTGTAATCCCGGATCGCGCCTCGTCTCGGTTTGTATACTAGACCACAGGAATACATGCAGAATGTTGGGCTACTGCAGCACGGACGACGGAGTACAGTAGATTCCGGGGACTGGTGGCCTCTGGCCAGTCATGGTGAGTCATGTTTTGAATCCGGCAGTCGACTCATCTTGACTCTCTTCCGCCATCCTTAACCTTATCTTGTATTAAAACAGATCAAACCCTGAAGATGGTCATGAGTCAAGCGGAGGCGCAGTATGACTGCGCATGCACAACAACCCAGAGCCATTCAGGATCCTTTGCCGATGCGGGGATATAAATGAGATCCCTGGCAGACCACTGCTCGACATCAGCCCAGATGAACACTCCTCAGTTGCCCATCGCGACCAGTAACTCCTCTGCTTCGCTCACTCCCCGTCCTACTATGCAGCCTCAGCCACAGAAAGACTACGAGGCAACGTTTGGTGCATTGCAGGCCCAATACGGACTTGGAGGTATCCCTACTCCACCACTTCCCAAGAAAGAGAAAGACCCTCATACACCGAAGTGGTACAAGTGGGGGTCTCCCACATCGTCCACTGCCTCTCTAATACAACCTACCACTCGCTCCCATGCAACATCTCCTCCATCGCAACGCGCCGCGTCAACCCAGGAGACTGACTGGGTCTGAGCAAGCTGCTGACGGAGCACGGACATGGATCCCTCTCGTAACCCCCTTTTAATCATAAAAGATGCGATGGTCTCTACTCACATGCTTTGTATGTGGACTTTGCTATGAGCTGTGTGTCGTAACAACTGAAAATTTTGTGATTCAGCTGCCCATTCCGTGTAAACCTTTAAAAGTGGTGTTCTGAGATTGTGGGGTCGTACGATGAAAGGCTAATTTATGCTACGGTGGGGGTATGATTATCAATTGATAAATGATGGCTCGTAATCACATTTGCTGGTATTCCGGATGACAGTACTTTAAACTCTACACACGATACATATCTATGTCTTTGCCTAAGATTTATTCTCTTATTCTTCGGCTCATTCTATCGAGTGCGGCCACCAGATCTGATATCGGCCGTTCGAGGACGGTCCCGACGACAAAGATTAAGATGCACGGAAAACATATATAGGAAGAGACAGCACGATATCAACTTTCCGTATGCCGCTTAAGGGGCAGAAAGGACGAAACTGAGACAGGGGATTATATCCATACACATACCCGACTCAACTTGACGTTCCACATCCGCACAATTGAGTCAAATAGAGCTATATACAGGCCCCCTCAATAGGTAGGACTCGGGTACAGCGGAGTGCGTTTCGTTTTCCGCGCCTTTCTTCTGGAAGGGTAGTGCGTCAGGACTGGTCAGGACACTCGGTAACCCTCGGCAACCACTTGGCTGGTTTCCTGAAGTTGGCCATCCTCGGTTTGACCCATTAGATGATCACGCGGCTGCCAATCTGCGAGTACGATCCCGTAAGGACCCCACCAAAAATGGGGGTCAAACTTGTTTGGGGCAATACCAATGGAGGGTATCTTAGAGACTCGGTATCACATACTGAACCCTGTTCCTCTTGAACAGCATGAATCGTTGGCGTCATGATGATGACGGTGCTCTTTGATCGGGGATTGAGACACGTGCCAATGCTCAAGAAAGATTAGTTTGATGCGACACAGCATGTATACAGTCAAGTGCCCCGAATGCACGATACTAACCAACATGGGATGGGCTGTATAGCGTAACATCAGTTGATTAGATTAAGCATTGGCAGCAGTTTATCAAATAGAAACTCGATTTGACTGATAGAGGTTCATGCCTAGGATATCTGAGCGCATAGTTTAATGTACGACTTCGAATGTGATGGACCCACTTTGGATGACTGGCAGATGCAAGGACCCCCGGGATAGAACTTGAAAACTAAAGCCTCCGAGTCCAAGTCAGTCTTTTTTGCGAAACAATGTTTAACTAGCCGTGAGATGGGCAATCGGAGAAAGCTCGCGTCGGGCTCAACGACGCCGGGCAGATTCATTTCTCGTACATCGAGAGTTCACGTGTTCGCTGCTTTCTTATCCTCTAGTTTTGACGCGTAATTTTGATCGAAGCGCCTCCGGGTAGCCTCACATCGTGCTGACCGTCAGTATAGATATCAGCAACAAGGATGTGGTCAGAAAAAGGGCACGTTCCCCCTTTTGGATGCTGAGGAGGGACGAGCTGGATTTCTCTTTCGTCCATGTGCACCACACCAGACGTCCAGCTGAGAAATGCCACTGAGTCGAATTGAGCTTTGTTGTTATCGAAAACGAGGACGTGGGGGCTTGACATGGTTGTCATCCACTGAAGCCGTCGGCCATATCATATCGTATGGGGGAAAGGAGGCAAAAAGACTATGATGCGAAGCAAGACTCTGGTCGTTCGACAGTGCACGGGACATCTCTCGATCCCGCCGTGCACGTTTCTCTTCCGTCCCACCATGAGGCTGTCTTCCAGTCGCTCCTTCGGCTCTGCGCAAATCACATTTTCATCTATTTGGGAATTGGAACCCCGCTCGAGCTTGTCAACTTACGCTTTTTACCCTGGGCTTATCATCCCATATGCCGATGTAAGTTGGAGTTTGTACAGTCAACTCCCTTGTAACGCATACCCCCTCGGGATGGTATGTGATATGAGGGAGTATGTGTTATCGAAGAGGTCATTACCGGTATGCCTGATATAGTAGTTTTTCTCACTAGCTAGGAACAAGTACTTATGGGTTTTAGGTGCGAAATCCCTGCAAACCAACTTGGGAAATTCGAAACAGTATATCCTATGAGGAAGTATGTGTTACAGGGGGTATACGTTATGAGGGAGTCGATTGTAGTGCCCTGTTACCGTTCACAAGCATTACGGCGCTTTATTGCAGCAGGGACAATAGGTCCAAACTTAGATCCTGTTACCGAGTCACAACAACCTCCTCGGAGGGAGTCGGTTCCCGCTGTAATAAAGCGCGGTAATGCTCACGGATGGTAACAGGGCACTACAAACTCCTCACACCATGTCTCCAGAATACGATATCATTTTTGCCGGGGGTAAGTTTATTCAGGCTTTGCGCTTGCATACGCCATGCTCAACCAACGCCAGGCGGGACGACTGCGTGTGTAATCGCAGGGCGCTTACTTGACGCAGATCCTTCTCTCAGAATCCTCATCGTCGAGAGTGGCCAGCACTCACGCGAACTCGCTACCCATGCCCAGCCCTGCAGATACCTGCATCACCTCGCAGCAAACACTACCACGACCTCCTCCCACATTTCCAAGCCAAGTGACCACCTTGACGGACGTGGCATCGCCGTGCAATGCGGTCGAACCGTGGGCGGAGGCTCTGCTGTTAACTGTGAGTTATGACTAGCGGACTATCCACGTTTTTGTGCTTCATCCAGTGCTTTCCACATAACTCCCTTTCGGCCTTGGTCTTGGATAAAGTCATGTTGTATGTGCGAGGTGCTGCCTCAGACTACGACGACTGGGAGGCGCACGGTAACAAAGGCTGGGGCTTCAATCAACTTCTCCCGCTCATTAGAAAGGTGAATGCGTCGAGATGTTATGACGAGATATGCTGTGACCTTCTCCACAGTTCGAAACGTTCACACCCATACCAGACAGACCAACCCATGGCTACTCGGGACCAATCCAGATATCGGCTGGTGGAATTGACCTTGGCTTCGGAAGCCAATTTTTGAACGTGGCGAGGGCATACGATCCGAGTCGTCCACAGATCGACGATATCAACGATTTTCAGAATGCGAATGCATATGCCGTGAGTGCTTTAATAATTTAGTTGACATGCGTAGTCTTCCCTGCCTTCTTTCCACTAGCGAGCTTACCTGTAAGCTTTCCGCAAAATAATGACAAATGCCCGTCGTCTAACCGTCTGGACCAAAGATACGTCGACCCCACGACCGGAAAGCGCTGCGACGCTGCTTCTAGATACTTGTACCCGCATGCAGGAAATCCGAACCTGACGATCGTGGTGGGGAAGCGCGTCAAACGCGTCATTATCGAGTACGTTGGGCCTGACGGCATTCAATATGAATTAGCTCATCCTCATCCCAACTACAGAGACGCACGTGCGATCGGCATCGAATATGCGTCGAGAGTGATGTCAGGCCAGGCGGCCAGTAACGAGCTGGTTGCCGTAAAGGCTACCAAGTTGGTAGTTGTGTCTGCTGGAGCTTTTGGCTCCCCACCGATTTTGGAAAGGTCGGGAGTTGGTGCCTCGTCCATCCTCGGAAAGAATGACATCCCTGTCTTGGTTGATTTGCCTGGCGTCGGAGAAAATTATCAGGGTTTGTTCGCACACCCCGCATTCCTGTTTTAAACAAACACAGATACTTTACAGACCACATCGGTGCTTTTTCAGCATTCTACGCGTCAGACGAGACCGAAACCTTGGATGATGTGTTTACCGACCCGGAGGCCATCGCCGGTGAGTGTTTCGTCCAACTCTGTCATATAAAGCAGTGTATCATCTCGACATGGTTATCAGCACGACTCCAAGAGTGGGAGAGCAAAGGAACTGGGAAGATTGCTCACACGTCCGTCTGTTTCCGCCGCTTCATGGGTTATTGATCAATTCTTTGACATAGTGGAATGGAAGCAATAGTGAAAGTGCGTCCAACAACAGCGCAGTTAACATCCGTCGGGCCCGCGTTGCAGTCGAGATGGGAATCATTCTTTCGGCACCGTCCCGACAAGCCCATGGCCATTATCGTACCAGTCGCTGCGTGGGTCACAGTTGCACCCTCGACTTCTGAGTCATTCACCTCCATTGGCTTTCGTCAGCTCTCTCCCGGATCCTTCCTTATCATCTCAGACTGGCCGGAAAATAATCACCGGAATCCACTATCTTGTAAGGAACTACGACAGCTCTGTCCGTCGATCATCCTGACATTGACGTTTGAGATGTACCCAGAGTCGATTGGTAGTGTACACATCACGTCTGGTGACGATGCAGACTCGCCCGTGGACTTTGACAGTGCCTTTTGCTCCACGTATGCATTTTACTTCTTCCCCTGTGTTGCGTTGTGCTTCATGAGATTGACCATCAGAGCTGCCGATGTTGCACAATTTACTCTGGTGTACAAGATGACGCGCGAGCTCTTCAGGCGGATGCCTTCGTACCGAGGAGAGGTGGCCACCCAGAATCCACAGTTTTCCCTCGGCGGTCCTGCCGCTTGTACAGAAACAGGTGTCCCGGTACCCATAGACGCCCCAGATATCGTGTACTCTGACGCGGATAACGAGGCGATTGCAAAATATCATCGCGATCGGGGTGAGTCGTTCGTGGTTGACCATTCTCGTTCTGTTGACTGAGCCGTTCGTTCCCTGCCTGACGTGTAGTCTTCACGACTTGGCACGCAGTCGGTTCTTCCGATCACTCAGCTTGTTCGAGTGTTATTCATGAATGAGTTTATTTAGCTCGGGACGTGTGCTATGAAGCCTCGTGATCAAGGCGGCGTCGTCGATGAGCGTCTGAACGTGTACGGCGTCAAAGGTCTCAAGGTCGCAGGTACGTGATATGAATCCACTTCCGTCTTCTTTTCTGATCTGTGGGCCAGACATGTCCATTTGCCCAACCAATGTTGGAAACGTCAGCGCTCTTTTATGATGCCATTGGATGTTGACTCATTTTTCCCCTTCTGGTTAGAACACCTACTCGACTGCATTGCTGATCGGGGAGAAGGCAACGACCATTATTGCAGAGGATCTGGGTGTGAGGTTACGAGCTGCGTCGCTGTGAGTTTCAGCGGTGTACTGCTCTTATGGGGGTCTTGGTTCAGATAACTGTGCCCCATCATGTTCCAAGTCCACGCTTATTTCTCGCTGGGATCAAGTGATTGCCAGTCCCTGCTCCCTAATGGAGTGAGAGCTCTGACTGCTACCGCGCCTATGCCAGCGTACTGTAAGCCGAAAAGCATCTCACCATGATTGTAAGCCGCACTCCGTCCAGCCACGACGTCACCCACGATGTCACACACGACGTCACCCACGACGTCACTCAGCCGCTACGTCATTAGATCCAGCACATATATATAGCCGCAGTTCCTCTCCTTGCTCGTCATCTGTGCGCGTTCTGTCTGTCTGAGTGCTCCAGCCTCGTGGTGGGTTCCAATGATGCGCGGGGTGGCGGTGGAGGGGAACTCTACTTGCGTTTGTCAAGAAGAAGGTATCCGGCAACTCTGAGTTGTCGGATACCTCCCTCTCGAGTTTAGCGCTCACCACTAGTCTCCTTCCGACACAGTCCATTCGAGCACCCTGATCGGTCGAAATGGGTCCAAGCGAGGCAAACTCTCCCCTGACGCCGAACATATGCAACTTCAGCATGAGGCAATAAGGTGAGGTCACCTGGGGGGGTTGGGCATCATGCGAGGTCGAAGATGATGCCCTCTGACACGGCTCAGATGCAAAGATTCCTTTCATTTCTCCCGTCCTCCTTATTCTGACACCTCTTCTCAACAGAAATCGAACGAGCGATCGTTCCAAGATCGCGTGTGTAACACTATTCCCTCAACAACTCTTTCACTCTTTCATTCCCCCGAACCACTGAGAATACAACTAGGCTTGATGACCGTGAGGATTCAACCCGACCTACATCACGATGGCGACTTGGTGAGCATTCGTCCGCGATCAAATGTACAAATCCACTAACTCGGTTGGAGGCACACCCGAAGTAGTAGTGGCCGGGATGACGAACCCGCCCGGACCTGTCAATAGCGGTTCGGCAGACACGTTGGCAGAGAAAAAGGCAAGGACTGCGAGGACTGTGATCGTAAGACGCATGGTAAGGGCGGGGAAGTTCTGGTGGGTATGTGCAGGATGACTGGCGACCCCTGACTCTTATATGTTGGGTGGCCTAGCTAGGGCTGTGCTTGTGTAGCAAGGCACCAACAATTGGACTGATAGGCGATGACTTAGCCCTTAACCGAGTCAGCAGTTGATGACTGACGGTCTCAATTCAATGTCAAGGCTACTGATCCACCAATATTAGGACTAGCCGACTCAGTATAAAGTTGGAATGCCTGTGTAACTATCCCCCTATGTACTCTGGACCTCTGGTTACCTTTGGAGGGATTTGTGTTGACGTTCGACTATTCCAGCTGTCGGCACAACTTGCCAGCGCGCGCGCGACGGAATAAGCAGACATACAGTGCCTGTCACAATAAGGCGACATCCCTCCTGTGGCTTCAATTTTGCCCCCCACCATCTGGGATTAAAACTTTATTTAAATTTGGCCCTGTTCAAGATGCCTGGCTAGGTAGGATGTTAACTCGGCTGTAATCAGCTGTCTCGGCTGGTAGCTCGGTTATGAGCCATCCTCTGTGCATCAGCTCAACCTGCATGCTAGACTCTGTACAGCCGAGTTAACATCAAAGCATCTTGAGCAGGAGCTCAGACAGAAACATGATCTAATCTTCGTAAATCCGCACTTTTTGACAAGTACCCCTGATTACCTAATATTCACTTTTGCGAGTCAGTGCATCAGAAAAATTATTTTGGGCGATATGACCCGCCTGACAAAATGCCAGAGGCAGGCCAAGCAGCAGCCTCTAAAGCAAATGTATTCAACAGTGGGCTCATCTGGACCTTCCAGATGCCCTTGGCCCAGACTACCAGCCAGACTCAAGTGTTGAACATTTTAGTTCTGACTCACTGTTACCCAATAGAATGTTGTTTAGTTTGGTGGACCACTCTGGCATCTGCTGAGGTTCTCTCTCACACAGTGGGACTGATGCGGCGATAACAGGTTTCTACCTTGCAGCAGACAGCATATTTCCCACTGCAAAGTATATTATTCCTGAGATTCTGGATGATTGCTGAGTCAAGACAATCTGTGCATTTTTTATTTATTTCAGAAAGGGCCTCAATGCAAAACAGGCTGAATTCGCCATGAAAAAGTGTTGCGCCAGCATGGAGATAATCCCAGATATGGACAAGCCACGCTCCGCCCGACCAACGTGCGAATGCCAATGTGCAGTGCCAGCGAGTGCCAGCAACAGACATCCAACTTGCAGGCACAACGCTTTGGAGATAGTTGTTACCAAGTAGATATAAAAGCTAGCCTACGAGACATGAATAAAGTAAGAGAGATCGTCTTCCCTCTCACCACCTTCGTGTGACCTCCTCTGGAAAAAGTATAGGTCCCGCTGTGAGCATCAATGTTTTATTGAATTGAGCAACGCAAGGTGAGGTTAAATTACCAAAACGGGTAATTACAATTGTCGGCGCTTCAAGTTCACTTTTCAGATGGTCCCAGTTTTCTGGAGGCAGAATTTCAACAATTTAACAAGATAGCAGGCTTGCTTTTGTGCTCCAGAGTACATATATACAGTTAAAGTACAATTTATTGAATATGTGGAGGTGCTATTACATTTTGATTTTCGCCTATAAGTGAGTTGCCTATTTTGAGTGTGCTGCGAAGCTCGGTGTACTTGTGTCTATAAATAGCATTCTAGCTAATAAACTTCCCCGCACAAACTGGCTCAAATTGTGTTTGACGCTAGTGGAGTCGACGCTGAAGGGAACACATAAGCGCTATAATCGGACGATGGGTAGGACGACCTACAGGATTATCCGCACTGCGTGAGTAAGGTCTTCTGTCCTCTGTAACTCGGTCTAGAATGTCCGGGGTCCGGGAGAGCTACATGTCGAGCATTGGGAATCATCCGCACATCATGAAAGGACCCTAGGATCATCGCAAGACCCACGGCGACTCGCTATCTTCCATAGGTCAGACCAAGAATACCATCTTCGAGCTTTCCGGTATGGTCCCTCCTACTAAATCGTGGACCTTTTGAACCACCACATGGATACTGGTACCCGTGGCACACTCAACCTCATTCGCGAGTGGCCACGATCCCAAATGCTGCTTGTAGTCCTGGAGTCTCCACTCATCGTACTGTATATCCCCGGTCGGGGTGGATGTAAAATAGGAATAGGAAGCTTACCAGGGGAGACTAAAAACCCACTGCTGCGCTCTACAACATTTGGAGTCTAGCTCGCCCTTTCTTATCCTGCGGACCGCCGGGCAACTAGAATATCGACAGGTTTCAAAAATAGTTTTTCGGATCACTGCTAAGTATTGTCAACATCCGCCGCGATTGAACGTCCAGTTCTCCGTGTCGTACCTGATGCAGATGACCTAGACGTGCACCGCATCGCGTTGCGGGTCATCTTTCTGGGACGGCGCCATATGTAGTTCTCATCCGGTTATCTCTCAAGACTCACCAAGGGCACGGCACCTGCGAAGCCCCGAAGTGGCAGCGGTTCGTGTGATTTGTGGTATGTCGAGGATAAATTACATAATCACGCGCGGAAGGACTGTCTCTGCTCGGTCCCACCGTCCGGTACTTACCGATACTCGAGACTGAGGTGAGGCAATTCTCTTTAGCTACACACTTTACTGATATCTTGCAGTTAAACGCATCTGCTTGTTTGTCCTGGAATTTCCCCGGAACAAAAATAATAACAATCGTTTCCCGCACGCCATCCGTGCGTCCTCCATTGCCACTGGTGTATATTCGATGAGCCATCGTCCGGAGCTTGCAAAGTCCCGTCTCGACATGGCACGTTCATCCTAGACAGCGGCACATTCGTCCACGGCGCGCCCACGACCGTCGTTCGTCGATCCCGTGATTTAGGGGAGGACAGCCAAGACAGATGGTTGTGCATGGGTGGGTGCACTTCCAGTCCGCATGGCAAGCCGCCCAAAAGCCAAACCCTCACCTGTCCTTCAGACGCATCACTGCCCCCTGCTCATAGCGCTCCTGACTATACTTAGTAACACTCCTTTGGATGCTCGACACGCAGCCCACGCGCGTTCAACCCAAGCGGGGGGCGTCGGTCGGTGTTCATTACACTATCTCCGGAAGTCCATCTACACTGTGTCCTGTGAAGCATGGTTCTCGATCAGATAGTTCTGTCCCAGCTCGTCTTCACATTTAAGACGACAGACCACTTTCCCTACTTATATTTCTATTAAACGTGTGACTCGTAAGTTAACCATTCGTAAGGGACATTCCAAAAAGCGGGTATCCTAAAGGCAGCGCTACCTTTCTCAAGCGTTAAAAAAAAAGAGAAGAGAAGGGAAGGGAAGAAGAAAAATAGAAAGATCTAACAAAACAAGCTGACACTGTCGATAAATTCACGATTCGGGGACATTTCGCAACCTCGCGCGCGCAACGATGACCGATGACCGCTCGCACGCTTTCTCACCATGCCTTGACACCCCAGCCGATCAGAGAGAAAACCAACGGCATCGCCTCGCAAGCAAGAACCCCAATACCAACATAGACGACAACCTTGGTGAGCACTTGACATCAAAGACAAACGCACGTCAGCATCACCCTGACGCAGGAAAAAAAACCGAAACTGAAACCGATTGTGCGCACCTTCAGCGTCGTAATGTTTCACCAACTCCGTCGCCGCCGCGTCGCCCATCTTGTCCATCTCCAACGATTTCCCGCTTTCGAAGCTCGTGCATGATCCCGTCCCTTGGTGCGTCTTCTCGTGACCCGCATGCAGGTTCAATCCCCGGCGCTTGATCACATGTCTTGATAGCTTCGGCTCGCTCATACTACTCGCTTCCAACGCGTTCGGAAGGTCGATCACACTCGGGATAGGACGAAGGCCTTCGACGGGGAAACGGCCGTAATCTGTCGCGGGCGTGTAGAACCGTCTGTTTGGAAGATTGAAATGGAGGGCCAAGACGCGAAAGATGGGTGGCAGAACCGCGTGCAGAAACGATTTCGCGAGAAGTCGCCAAACGAATATCGCAAGGATACCTAAAAGTGTTATTTCCCATTGTTACCATCGCGTTTGTTTTTGTTGCGAAGAGTCAGGACAAATGCAATATGCACATGCAGGCACTGGGACGCACCAAAGGAGACTTTAGCCCCTGCCAGACTCCACCACCGCATCCACTCGTCCCATGTCCAGATATCACCTTGACCTCCAGGCATGACCGTGTCAAGGAGTCTGCGGTCTAGGCCAACGTAAAAAGAGTACCATCGCGCTATAAAAGCACCAAGGACAACGGACAGGAACGCAATCGCGTCCTCGAAACACGGGCAATCATCCACCGGTTGAGGATGATAGTGTACGAGCAGGAGACAGGACGATACGAGCACGGAAGGCACTAGGCACGCGCTGAGAAACATCGCTCATCACGGAGAAATGCAGCGCGCGTTACCGATCCACGACCCACTCTCCAACCAGCCCTCCACCACGCCATCCATGATGACAAACACTGCCCAGATGACGGCTCCAAGTGTTGCGCCAATGAAACAATCTGTGAAGGAGTGCATGCCCGTGTGGATCCTGCCGAGGATGATCGTGATGACATACAACACCAACATCCCACACGAAATCCAGTAAGTCGTACTGGAAATTACCGAATGAGCAGCGTAAGCGGAGTGAACTTGACCGAAGATGAACAGCGCCATAGACACGCTGTTGGTCGAGTGTGTGGATGGGAAACCATATTCGAGGTGATGGGTGCCCATGGCTACGCAGTGAGTTGACTTGTAAGCAACGACGGGCCACGCGACAGAAAGAGGAGTGACATACTTAGACGGCTTACGGGAGGTGCGAAGGGACGAGGTGAACAGACAAGGTCTTTGATGAATGAGGAAAAGTATACGCCAGAAGCCAAAACAACCACGAGACTAGCCAAATGTGCAAGGCACTTTAGCACACGACATCACATTCCAAAACACAGCGCTCACCCCCGCCCGACCTCTAGGAATCCAAAAAAGAACACAATCGGAAGGGCAATCATGAAGAACGTGTGTGTCCCAAGCGCAGAGGTGTAGAGAAAGTAGCTGTCCAACCAAGAACTGCGAAAACGTGCCTATCAGCATACAAGAGAGCCAAGTCAGCCAAGCTGTATGGAGCCTTGCAAGAATGTACCTGTAGACGCGCTATGACGATACTCTCACGAGCAACGGCCTTGACCAGATGAGCACGAATGGCCGCTCTCCATCGTGGTAGCGTTGTATTGTAGATGTCATCCGGAAGCAGTCCAGGTGTATCCTGAGACACTGCAGATACCATCGCGTCAGGGTTCAGTTTGGATGGCGTGCGGGAAACGATTGAGGTTATTCTTTTTGTTCCGTGGAAATTCCAGGGCTAACAAGCAGATGCGTTTAACTGCAAGGTATCAGTAAAGTGTGTAGCTAAAGAGAATTGTCTCACCTCAGTCTCGAGTATCAGTAAGTACCAGACTGAGGCCAAGGTGGGACCCAGGCTCCTTCACGCCGTCGTTGAGGTGTGAGGCCTTGAGGGGGCGATATCCTAGTACATGTGGTGACGGATCAATCCGAGTGGCAGTGAAACATTTCAAACCCAGCATAACTTTAATCCCCCTCACACATCTCAACGACGGCTACAAGAAAACATTGGTAAATAATGTCAGCCACAGCAGCTGGAACAGCGGAGAGACAAAAATACATGTGAATCAAGGTTAGGGTTACAATTCAATAAATGTAGTATATCAGGGTGACACGGCAGTACACTATCAGAGGCAAGCCAGAAGTGAGCATGTTGTCCTGCAGGCAAGGTACATGGTGGATAAACCACCATCATGCAGTGCATATTTGTGGCTTTGGAAGCCTGTAATGTCACTACCACTGAATTCATTATATCACTGCTCACTGATTATCAATATGATGACCAATCTACCAATGATCTTACTGGGCATGTGGCTGATGTTCTCAGTGCATTCCTGCAACATCTAGCTACTCAGGACAAAATGCTACAGTTTGCAATGATGCATTGCAAAGCTACATACCTTCAAGAAGTGAGCAAACTTGCATTTAAGGCAAATGGTTGGCACTTTGGAGCTGCAAACATGATGATGAAATGTCTCAAGAGCTTTCACCTTGAAGACATGGCTCGGGAGTTGCAAGCCAGTGCACCAGCTTTATGAAGTTTATTTGGATTGCTACAGGGTGAAGAGAAAGAAAGAGGAAGCAATATGGAGAGCATCAGCAAATCAAACATTTCCTTTATGACACTTTCACCACTTTACTAATTTTGCCAAGCTGGCAAGTGCATAAAGCACCCAAAGTGGCCTGAGCAAACTTAATCACTCAATGGCACTTTTATTGCTTTGCTAGTAAATTGCCAACTCAATGAACACATTAACTTCTTGATCCTAATGTGTATGGTATACCATGACCATGCACCCCAAAATTATGAACTGACCAAGGTAACTACAACGTACATGGTAAAAATTAGAGATCATCTCTGTGAGAAAGGATATGGATGTAGGTAGTAACACAGGAGTGGAACCAGTGGAACCAGCAGAGAGCAGGGCACTAGTAATTTGGCGAATGGGTTTGGCATACATGCAGGGTGAGGAGAATTCATAGCAACAGTAGACAACCATGGGTTTTGGATGGGTTTGGTGAGACATGGGATGCTGGGGGACCTGGGGGAGGAAATGAGTGGAGCATTGGTAATTTGGCGAATGGGTTTGGCATATTGCACGGGGTGAGGAGAATTCATAGCAATAGTTAGGACAGGGGAGAAGTGGCAATTTGGTGAATGGGTTTGGTGTATCGTGTAGGTGGAGGTGAACGTGACAGGTAACTTGGTGAATGGGTTTGGTGTATGGTATAGGCAGAGGTGGTTTGGCATAACGATGGGTTTGGTGCACCATGCTGCGGCAGCGTGAGGAGAATTCATAACAATAGTTGGGATGGGGGAGGAGTGGGAATTTGGCGAATGGGTTTGGTGTAATGTGAGGGTGAGGACAGTGGTAACGCAGGAGATTGGCAGCTACAATGCAATTTCAAAGGCATGGTGGTCAGCATACCTGTTGACATAGTATGCATGGAATAGATCATACAAAAGATGAGGTAGGAACTCAGGGGGGACTTCACCAGTGCCATAGACTGGGATGAGGTGCGCTGCATGGTGCAATGTGTTGAGGTGTATTATAGCGAAGTCAGGCTGTCAACGAGCATTGAAACCTAGTCGGACGATCCACATGCCTGTGTCCTCATCTGCCTCTGGTTCATGAACAAACCACCGCACCACTGCACATGGGTAGTTCTTGGATAACTCAGGTGATGTCACATCGTGGAGAGTGAATGAAAATAATGCAAGGATGCATATGACATCCAATCCTTGCATACCTTGAAGACCAGGATTGGTATTCATGAATGCACAGTCCAGTCTTGGATAGGCATTCTGCCAAGAAGGGCAGGAGTGTATGAATTCTCGTTTCATCCCGCCGATTCCGCTAATGTCACTTGGCGCATAGAAAATGGCTGACGCTGAATTGAAAACTTTGATTTTGCCAGTGTATCAGGGGCATTCACCAAGAGGAACGTCTGCTGGACTGCAGGGATCATTGGGGAACTTCTGACTAAAGAGAAACCACTGAAGTAAGTCAGGCAGGTCTGGAATGTTGAGCTCATCTGCGAGTTCAGCAACAGTATGCGCCCTCTTCCGTTCTGAAGCCAATCAATCAGTGAGTGTCAATTAAAGGTTAACTTCAGCTCCACTTACGTTGTGTACGAGCAAGCATGACATGGGCCTCCACATTTGTTGGATCATCAATGGGCTTGCTGTCCTGGTCATCCAATTCCACACTAGCACTCCGAGATTCATCAGTGGGCCCTTCAGCATCAACTGTAGTTTGGGCTGTAATATCGTTCGACTCATTCTGTGACACACGTGTATCATTTGCTTGGACTGCCAGCAGATTAGACAGATTAGCCTACAAGATGCAGGTTCATTTCAGTCCAAAAAGACAAACCTATTGCATGCAAGACAGATGAGATGCAAGTACCTGTCTGCATCCCCCGGTTGTTGAAGTCCACGCGACACTGAGCAAGCTTGTCTAGATATTGATTTGTAATGAGTATCTGGCCAAGAGCTTGATAGCGATTGGAATGGCGATAAGGCTGTTTTACAGCCTTAATATGCTTTAACTCAGTGATTGAAGAACACAGACCATTGGGGGCACCAAAGAGCCGAATTAAGTCGGAATAATGCTTCATAGCATGTTGACGGGAAAGGGAGAATGTGTCAACCACAGAGGGATGGAAAATGACGTGGTAGGAATGGAATCGACTGAGCACATCTTGAATTTCAGCGAGTGTTGTGTTCATGATGATGTTGCGTCGCACAAGATAACAAAATTCTAGAAATGCACGGAATGTCCACACAATGCTTGGAGGGACATAGCCTTCAATTGCAGGAAGATAGACCTTCATGAGTGCCTTCGAGTCATCGCCAGTCCATTGTTTGAAGTGGCAACCCTGGGGGAATCGCTGCAGTCCAGAGAATGGAGCGACAGCAGCTATCCTGCACTCAGATGTGAGCACGATGTACAAAATCATATATTGTAAAATTTACCGCCAGTCTATGTCGTCTAGAATGGAGTCAGCATCTTGCCCGTATTGCTTTCTGATGAACTTTTCAACCCATTCCACGAGATGATCCTTGAAGACCCCTTTGATGATTTGATGAAGAAGGTCTGGGGCCAGTAATTCGTAGATGTCGGCACGAGGAAAGTTATTGGTGAATGCCTGGTAAATCAAATCAGATTGCATCATGCCTGGCAACTGAAAGCTTGGTATATGCACTACAAGCTGACCCACTATTCCATATTCATCCCATAGTCGTCCAAAGGCAAAAGAATCTGACTCCATTGACTTTTGGATGAGGAGTTCGGTATGTTCGCAACAGCAGTATAGCGCTTCTGAATCGAGATCACGCCAGAATGCTAGACACCTGTTGGATTAAGTAAGTCATGAAGAAAACCATAGAGAATGAGTAAATCACATACTTCGCACACCAGCCATGAACAATACAAGATAAAATAACTTGCTCTTCATAATCTGCAATGTATGGTCCCAGACTGAAGACAACACGCCGATAATGTCCATCTCCAAACCGCATGACTTCAGGGGTCGTCATGCCAGGTTTTAGAGGCTGCAAAATTAGTGACAAGGATGAATGGAAAAGCTGTCGACGAAAGCAGCGAAACTCATTCGTTTTTGCATGAACTTTTGTGGCTGTAATGTGCAACAAAGTGAAATGAGCAGAATAATCAGAAAACAATCAGAAATTACTCACTTTTCGGCTGGGCCAGGAACCCCAAGAGCACCAGGGCATTCTTGTGTGCTCGCTGGGTGCTGTTATGGACGTTTCCTATTGATAGGTACAAAGGATAAAAGTCATTTTGTCCAGTGGCGATGGACACCGTAGTTTTATCACTCCTGAGGATGATAGGCACCAATACTGAACCATGGGTTAAAGGGTCCTCCACAATGACATCCTGAAGATCATAGAGTCAAACATAAGTATTTTATAATGTGATAGGCTTACTGCTTGTCTCCAAGCCCAATCGGCCGACATGAAATCACACCACCGCCATTCATCTATGGCAGTGACAAATTCACGATATGGACTGTAATCCATCTCATTGGCAAGGTCGGGATTGGAAAGGATATTTTCCACTACCTCACGAGGATCATGGAAATAGATTTCATATGCATCGTTCATCCAGGGTGCCTTGTTGGTAGGTCGTTCTCCGGTGTAGCACATAGTAAAATTGTGCCATTTCACATCACCCAATGTGATTTTATCGATGACCTTGTAGAGATCTTTGTGTGTTGGCGTCCTGTAGCTGTTATTGTTGTCATCTACAAACGGCATGTGGTCACCTAGCTCGAACAATGAAGCTGCCCAGATATCCAATAGAGTGTCTATTTGCATGCCAGACATCTGGTTTCGGGTGTACAGGAAGTCGGTGAGCTCAAACTTGAGCCAATTCCGAAAAGGCTTCCAGTCTTGGTTAGACTGGTGGGGACATGGTGGAGGTGTGCTGCCTTCTGGTAGAAAGACACCATCCAGATTGCAAGGACAGCCTAGCACACAAATATTAGTTGTCAGCATTACTGTCTTCACAAACAACTTCGTACTTACCACTGAGTAATGGATGATGATTCCGGTAAAGTTTGTCGCCTGGGCCAATGAATGTAGTGTGACTCAACAGAAGAGGATGAGGGGGGTGGAGCATTGTCTGTGGGTTCTCCAGAGGTATCATCCAGGTCGCCCAGTATAGTAAAGGGGGACGAGGGGGGAGTACTGGAATTTTCTGGGACCAAATTAGAAGCGGGCCGGTGGTCTTGGACAACAGGATGTATCACATTGAGATGCTGGGTCAAACCAGAATGATTCTTGAACCAGCGAGAGCACTTGGGGCAGATGTAGGAGCGTAGAACAAATGTCCGTGGTTCTTCGGGTCGTTGAGGTTGCATTTGGGTGTTGGGACCTGGAAAGTCAGGGTATATCACATAAGAACTCGGGTTGAGTCTCTGCTTTTCGGTCGCATAAATGTCAACAACACCCACCTTCAAAAAACCTTCCCCATATAAATTGTTGCCAGGGTATGGTATCTTCACCTCACCGGACACGTCCTTCAAATGCTAATAAGCACCTAGGCCTGCCGGACACCCCTCTCAAAAAATGTACCTCAGCTGAGAAAAAAAGAGATGACGAACATATAGAAACTGCAAAGATGGAAAAAGCTGCTGCTACAAAGCTTGCCATTGAGCAGATGGGTAAGTTGGAGGACGAGATGGCTACCAAACAGGCAATGGTGACTATGACAGCCAAACCAGTTCATCCTAAGGCAAAAACAAAACCTGTCAAAGCAAAGAAAGGCATCACTATGATAAATGTTAGTTCACTGAGGATAATGTGATATTAAATGCTCAGCATGTAACCCACCATAGACGATGGTGACAGCAAAGCGGCCAATGTGTCAACTGCAGTATCAGTTCCGATATTGAAGAAGGAGGCAAACCTGGCATTGTGTAAAGCCATCAAAGAGAATCGTGAAAAGATGGCCAACCCACTCACAGCCGGGTCTGGTGGAACACCTGGACCACATGGTGCAAGCACTACAAGCAGAAAGGATAATGGCAGGTATGTGAATATTCTTGTCCTTAACCACATGCTATTACTCACTGAAGCAACACTATTTTTCTTGAACACCAGCATCAATGGCCCTGAACAGAACAAGTTCGCTTTTGCTGGTAGAATCAAGAATTGGGCTTTGTTAGTTGATAAAAAAGGCAAGACAGAACGTCACGCACATAGTACTGCAAACTGACGCAAGTCACTCTGTTCAGAATCGCTTCCCAACCCGACTCCAAGCCTAGAACCAACATCGAGCCTAACATCAATTAGGACAAATACAGAAGATATACCTCAAGACACAGAGGACTTGGTTGGTCGCTTTGGTGACAATGAGGGTGATGACAATGACAGCATGGAGAGAGCTGCTGCCTTCTGGCCCCAGACCCTAGTAAGACTCCAACAAAAAACAAGATGTCATGCACTCACCTGAGCTTGCTTTCAGAACGTGGTTGGCATATCCAAGTTGGCCAACCCCTAGCTCCCAGAGTGTGAGAAGATGGCACAGCCGTCCACTCGTCCTCTGAAGTGGAAATACTCAGATATTGAAGAGGTCACTTCGTCAGAAATGGAGGATAAGACTGACCTTGACTTTGATGGAGAGCTCCTCGCCCACTACAAGGCAGCGGGTGAGATGGAGGTGGATGACGTGGACGAATCTGTTGAGATGCAGTCAAATGTGCAGGCAGTCAGTACAAATACCTGCACTACTTCCCAGGTGTGTGTTGGTTGCCACACTATCACGTCATTAATCGCATTCTCCCATCAGACTCATGTCACGGGCATCAAGAAAGACTCCAAAAAAGTCAAGGCTGTTCCAAGTAAGGTAGCCAAACAGATCAATTGATTCATCTCAGCTGATCACGTGCCCACACAGAACCCAAGTTGGAACCAGGTAAGAAACCAATCAACAAGGTCATGTCGTGCTAACAGGGTTCTCAAAGGTACTCAGCTGACCTACCCAGTCATGCCTAGTGAGTGATGCATGATATCGGTTAAATGTTAAACCCTCTTTCTGAATTTTATTTGTATTTTCCTTGACTAACCCGGCTTCACTAGCACACGTCCCATCGAGTGCAAGCAGCTCTGTGACGAAGGATTTCCCTGCGGTCTGGTTCAAGCAAGACCAATGGAAGGGAGGTGTGCTTCCAACACTCTGCCTCTGGGCTGCAGCACAGCCCGACATGTGGATTACCTCAAAAGAAAAGATTGCTAACATACTCAGGCTTATCATCCCTGTCATATTCGTGGACTCAGAACCAGGGCTGGCGGAAGGACTTGGCCCCCAGCACAAGATTGTGGGCATGGTATGTTTTATGTTGACAATCAGGAATATACTAGGCTAATTATTGACATATAACAGGCATACCAGCATCTCTGCAACTGGCACCATTCCGTGGGCTCAGCAGCGCTCACTCTGTGCAAGAGCTTTTTTGCAACCTCTGACCTACATAGCACCATTGCTGATGCTGAGCACATGCTTATGAACCATTGCTATCTTTATGATGACCTTGATTCTATGGACCCCTCAAAGGCATTTCGGTCTGATTTTATCCTCCATCTACTGGCCACCACATTGAAGAACACTAGTCCTGTCTGTGGGGGGCAGAATGAGTGGTAAGTGGGTCTAGGGACGCAATGCGCTCAACCCTAAAGGGACTCAAAGAAAGGGCAGTGAGAGAACAAGGTCTCTGGACTACTTGAACCTGTATTCCAATAGTCTGGGCAGACTAGTGGAGTGATGAGCGATAGAACGGTGCAGTGGACGATAGAGAACGGTGACGGTGACAGTAAATGGTGGACAGTGAGTGGTCAGTTGAACGGTAGACGGTAGTTGTGAGCCAAATGGGAGCTGTCCTATTCAGGACTAGATATATTCCTTATAGTCTGGGCATTCCCGGGACTCTGTAAGGTATGACTGAATGACTAAATAGTCTGGGACGTCAGTGGTAGTAACAGAGGTATAGTCCGCATCGTCAAGGAATGAAGGAAATGGTGGAAATAAAGGATAAAAGTCACAATGGAAGTGTAAATGGTATCTGAGAGTAACGAAATAACTCTGCTGATGCAGCACAAGACACTGCCTGGGGTCCGGTGGTAGTCTGGTGGTAGTCCAGTAGTCCAGTCGGTTGTATGTAAGGAAACAGTAAGTCAATGTAAACAGATATCCAACGGAATAGAAGGGTGATTAGGTAGAGGCACTGTACTGGTCAAAATATATGGAATATAAATGTAGAGACACGCTGCGCTCTACATCCACGGGGGACTTAGCTACTGACTGTCCCCAGTTAGATGCGACCTGATGACTAAGCATGGGCAGAGTTTGAAATTGATGCGTCGCGTCAAGACGCGAGTCCACAGTGGCATGCTTCTCTCCATTAACCGTCACCGTTCCTCCCTACCTTCTCATACCCCCCCCATGAAGATGTTCAGCAGCAAACTCAACTGCTACCATGCATTGGCAGACACGGGCGCCATGCACCGGCAGACCATATGCAAGACCTTTGAAGATGCAACGGTGCGTGTCAAAGCAGTTGCCAAGAGCATGCCGGATGATTGGGAGGAGCTCAAGGAAGAGCAGAAGATGTGGATGAGGGAATTCGAGGAGGCAATGGTGTGTTACCAGCATTGCTGGGTAGGCAGCTAGCTCACGAGACCTCCAGGACGGGTGGGAGAAGGCCCAGCAGGCGGCGGACATGCTCCAGGTCGACACCAAGGTGGCCTCTGAGGTTGTCTCGGCGATCATGGAGGGCGAGAAAACCCATGCCGAGTGGATGGAGCAAGCACGGGCGCCTCCAGTCACTGCCCCCGACATGGCAGATGCCACCCTAACGCAGGGGACAGCCATGGAGGTGGAGGAGGTCGAGTGGGCGGTGGAGCCAGGGGTAGAGGAGCGGGCGTCATCAGTTGAGGCGGTCCCCGGGCTGTCTAAGAAGATATGTCCCAGCCCCCGCTGGGGGAAGCAAGGAAGTGGCTGACCAGGCTCACAGAGAGGGCGTGTGGATGATGAAGAGGTGGCGAGGAGCATGGGTCCGGTGAAGAAGAAGGCCCCCATCGCGGTCGCTGTGCCTGCCCCCAGGCCTGCTCTGGATGTGTGCGAGACATGCATATGCACGGACCTTGCCCATCAATGCAGAAAGGGAATAGGCATGGCCTGCCTGTGCTGCAGCAGGCTCAAAGCCCATTGCAGCTGGGCATCAGGCAAGTCGGGCCTGAGGAAGCAGGCTGTGGAGGTGGTCCTTGAGCGACCAAAAGGTGAGTCCACAGTGCACAAATGTCAGAGAAAGCTAACGGATTGACAGAAAAGAGGGTTCCCCAGCCGTCTACCAAGGCCGGTGGGAGCAAGAAGCCTCCAGCCCCACTCCTCCTCCTGACCAGCTTATCAAGTGAGGAGGAAGAAGACCAAGCCCCTGCCAGGGGGAAGGGCAAGGGCAAGGCGAGGGCAGTCAAGGCAGCCCTGGCCTGAGCTCCGGATTGGCTGGTGTGTGCGCTACTCGTGCGCCGGTTCAATGCCATTCAGGCTAAGCTCTTCAGAGTCTGGGCCGGTCTCAAGGATCTGGAGGTCCAGCAGGACCACACCCTGGAGGAGATGACCAGGGTGGTCTAGGAGCTGGAAAAGCTGGAGAAGGGCGAGGAGGCGCAGCTGTGGTAGATAGGTCGGTCGGTGTACCATAGAAATTAAAAGTCGTTATCCGGTCTACGCAGGGAGAAGACAAAAGAAAGAAAGAAAAACAGTAAGCAAGGAAAAAGAGCAGGAACAGGAGATAGGGAGATGAAAGGCATGATGTGGGGTGCCGCCTGGCTTGGCTTCTTTGGGCCTCTTTCGTTCGTCTACCCCTACCGGGCTGCCCTAAGGATTCAGTTGGAGGTGGGTCACCACCCGGCTTGTCTTCATCAATTGTCTTTCTTCCTTCTGTCCCTACCGGAGTCCCATGGAGACTGGAGGACGGTCTATCGGATTAACAAAAATTCTCAAGCGTTGAGAAAGAAACGAAAGCAAAACGGTGGAGAGGAAGGAACATAGGATGGTAGAAGAAAACGGTCGGTGTCCGAGGTCCAGTTCAGGAGAGTATTGTATGACTGTCTATAGGATAGTGTTGTTAGTCTGTTTTTCTGTGTTTTTATGAGTTATCGAGAGACAGAGAGAGAGAAACAGAGGATCGCCAGTCTAAACCCGGGGTAAAACAGTCACCAGTCTAATCCCGGGGTAAAACAGAGGAGAGCGGAACGAGGGTATCGGCAGTATAAAAGTTATTCGAGGTCGATGGCGTCCGTGTCTTTTTCAGCTGGCTCATCAACATCTTCCCCTGCCATATGATCCAGGTCTTCATCGACGAGACTGGTCAACTCGGTGACCAGAATGTCAGACCGGAATCGGGGGTAGTAAGGGATAAGGTGAAAAGCAGCATAATGAAGCTTGGAGACTGCCCCATCCAATTCAGCCAAGAGGTACGAACCTCCGGCAGTCCGGCGAAGGACAACCATTGGTCCAAGATATCTCAGCTTCATCTTCCAGTTCAGCTCTTTCTCGACGCATGTGTTCCGGACTAGGACTAGACTCCCCGGACGAAAGTTGGAGTCCTTGATCCAGTTCTTGAATGTGGCTTCGAAGTGCTTGGAGGACTCGAAATGAGCTTTGAGAACTCGTTCCCTGATCGATGCTAGATCTTCCTGACGCTTTTGGAGCTGGCGGGCTTTCCAAGTGATCAGGCTGGAGGGGGATAAGGGGTCAGTATCAGGCAGAGGGACAAGAAAGGTAGCTTTAGTGAGGTCAAATGGAAAAAGTGGCTCAACTCCATGTACCATGAAATATAGTGACAAACCTGTAGACCAGAGCACGGTGACGCGCTCAGCCCAAAAAATGGAGTGAGCGGCGGTGTGCTAGTGCAACTCCCCCCCTGGGAAGTTTTGGCGATGGCCTCCTGAACATCGAAGTGCCAACGCTCGACAATGCCATTGGCCTGAGAATTATAGGGGGAGATGCGGATGTGCCGGATATTGTACTTTGTGGACAAAAGCTCCACAGCCTGGATAAAAGCAGGGCCATTGTCAGTGATGAGTTCGGAGAGGGGACCCCACCAGCAGAGGAGGTCCTCAAAAATAAAGGATGCCAGAGCAGCGGCAGACTCTGAGTGGAGCATCCGCCACTCCGGGTAAGCAGTCAGAGCACAACAGGCCTGGACGATGTATTGGTAGCCCCTGGATCGGGGCATCAACATGGTGTCCAAGTGTGCCTTACGAAATAGACCCCCGATGACAGGGACGGACGGTGGGATATGGAAACGGCTCATTTGCTGGACCTGACACTTGTGGCAGGTCCAGACAAACCACTTGACATCGTCAACCAGCATCGGCCACCAGAAGTGGAGCAGCAACCGGGCACGGACTGAGTAGACACCTTTGTGTCTGAGGCTGTCGTGAGTCTCCTGAATCAATCCATACTGGCGGGGCTCCAGGATGACCAACTGGTGGCGACCATGTGGCTCTCGACATCACATGGAATCATGGAGGACAAAGAACTAAGTGGCCAAGTGCATGAAGGAGAGGAACTCGGCATCTGTCAAATCAGGGGGATGGACACGAGAAATGAGAAAGTCACGGATGCGGTCAATGCGAGCCTCATGGGCGATCGCCTTAGCAGACCAGGGAATAACAGGAGGGTCTGGAGTGGAATCCGGAGGCAGAACAGGGGATTCAAAACATGAGATGTAGGCGGAGCAAGGAACGGCGAGGGGGGAGACAGACAGGACGGCGGGGGAAACAGAGTAGTGGCAGGCTAGCTGGGCAGGCAGACTGGACTGGACAGAGGAGACGGCATAGGGAAGAAGGCGGTCGTTGAGCAGAAAGATACCGAAGGAATATGAGTCATCCAGCCAGTCCTCCACATCGTCGGTCTCCGGAGGATCGGAGGCAGAGGGAGGACGGCGAGACAGACCGTCCGGTCCGGTATGACGGTCCACAGGGACATGGTGAAGGGAAAAATGGAACAACAGAATCCCAGCGATCCAGCGATTAATGGTTGCGTTTGGCTGGAGGTCTGGGTTGTTAATCATTCCCTTCACATACTTAGCGTCCATTTCTACAACGAGGTTAGTGACACCAAAGATGAAGATGTGCACAGCCCGGAGGGCACGGAAGAGGCCGTATAACTTGAGCTTAGCCTGGGAGTACTGGCTTTCAACACTCGTCAAGCTAATGGAAAAAAACCGGTTTGGATACTGGCGGCCATCCTCGCCTTCCTGCGACAGAATAAAGCTGACTGCTATGACTGAGGTGTCAACAGCAAGAACGACTTCCCGGCCCGACTCATAGTCCAAGCGGCGGAGCGTGGGGGACTTTATGATCTCATCCTTCAGATGAGTCATAGCCTCCCTCTGGGTGTCACCCCATTCAAAAGGGACACCTTTCCTGGTCAGATTAACCAACGGACGGGCAATAGCAGCAAAATTACGAATAAAAATCCGGACTACACTGCAGGTCCCGAGAAACCCGTGGACATGGGTGACAGTCTGGCACGTGGGCCAGTTGCGAATCTTCTGAATCCGAGTCTCATGGGGCACCCGGCCCATGAAGGTGCACTTGTGCCTGACGATCATGGCATCTGGGGCAGCGAGCACAAACTTCTTGGCAGACACGGTGGCCCTGATGTTCTGGAGGCGCTGCAAAATACGGTGAATGATGACAAGGTGATTCCAAATAAATCTCCAGATACCCGGATTGTCTGGGATGGTCTCATACAAGCCATCTGGACGCTGGTACCGGGTCTGTTCTGACTTGACCGGGAGGTCATCGATAAATGGCATGGTGTGGTGGGGGATTTCGTCCTGCAAAATAAAAGACATATCGGCTTGGTATATCTGGACCGCGTTAGTATGGCCCATCGGAATAGTGGTAAGACGGTGTGGCCCCAGCGGACTACCAAACATGGTCATGTCCCGGGAGTCCACATGTAGCAGGTGCTAGTCATAGCCGGCGAACAGGTCCATCATACCATAGACCATGTAGCTGCCGAATGACTCAGCGAGATGTTCGACGAAAGAAGGGACTGAGGAGTCCTGGATGGTGATGGCATTGAGGGGTTGAAGGTTGTGGACCAACTGGAGTGTCTTACCGTCCTGCTTCAGGATGCAGAACCACCAAGACTGGTATGCAGTGACAGACAGTTTGTACACTCCGGAGGCGATCCAGTCCTTGATAATCTGGATGGCCTGGTCCCAGGAGGACAGAGGGATAGGAATATTGTGGAGGACCCACGGTGTGTGGGGGGCGGTAGGAATCTTGACCGGAGGAAAGTACCTCTCGTCCAAGCGGCCCCGCTCGGTTGGTACCCAAGCAAAAGCCAACTCATGGTTGAGGACAATCCACTGGACCAGCTTGAGTTCTTCTGGCCATAGCCAGTCGGCGGGATCGAGGTTGAGCACATCGGCATGTTCCTGTGTGAAATGGACCCCCAGAACGAAGTCCGGAGGGGTAGTAGGTAACGGCAAAAGTCCAGCGAGAGGATTGTCCGGTAACTGGCAGAGGACATGGTACCCCTCCTTGAGAGGGGCCATGACTGGCCGGACCTTTTTGGCAACTGGCTTGTAAGCCCAAGAACGGACAGAAGTGAAGGTGATATACGTAGAAAGAAACGCAGAGACAGCAGAGGGAGATAGGGCGATCTGAGTAGAAGAAAGAAAATTGTAGAGTGGAGACCGGCGATGGGCAGACACTTGGCGTGCCGACACCATCCAGACCGGACTAAATGAAGCGGGCAGTATGGAGACAAAAAAGGAAACCGGAGACAAAGGGGGCGATGGACAGACGGACAACAAAGTGAGGGATGTAAAAAGAGCTTGTGAATCTCCCTAACCAGTTGGTGGATCATCGAAACCTAAAAACCCACTTTTACCATAGCCTCATGCTGGGAACAGAAAAGACCACGCCAGCAATGCAGGCAGCCTTCCATCCAGGGCTTGGTAGGGAGTTGATACTTCTTTCCGGTATTAGGATCCCGGAGAGTGATAGTCTGAGCTCCGTCTAGGAAATTGTCAGTGGTAGCACTAAGGAGACAATGGAAGGGACGTCTGAGCAGCAAATTGAAATTAGCACGGGGAACGACTTGAACCTGAAGGAAGACTTCTCTGGCTCCGAAGTCCAAATGCAGGTTCTCCACGACTCTGATAGTTGGCTGGATGGTCATGTTGGCATTGGACATATTTATCTGGTAGTCAGATCGGACAGGTAGTCTGAGAGACTCCCACACCTGCTTAGGCATGGCAATGATCTCGGACCTGGAGTCGAGGACACCCGTGATAGTCTGGTTGGTATCAGATACCTTGGCTTTGAGAGACCGGAGAGGGATACTGTGGTGGGCAACTATGAGACCTTCCTCGTTACGCTCGACACGACCCCTGAAGTGGCGTCCTACTGTCCCAGGGTCATGTCCAGAAAGCTCATAGCCTGCAAATTCGTTAACATGAACAATATTAGAGGAAACAGGAATGCACTTGGTCGCAGAGAGGTCCCGGATCTGTTTCCGGACCTCCGGAGCGATGGAGAGGAGCTCCTTGACTGGGACTGGCACGGTAGCCGACAGAACCTGGTCAAGGATATGCTTGGGAGCATTCTCATCTTCGAGAGGGAAAGAGTAATGGAACTGCCTGGCAGGGGCAGCAGCAGAGATGGGTGGTGGTGGTTGGTAAGGCGGAACTACATTGGATGGGGTTGGAGTCGGAGATCGAGGAACCGTGGGCGAAGGGGCAGAAGCGACCTGAGGCGGAACAGTGGATGGGGTGGACTGGGATGGGACAGCGGTAGTCCTGGATGGACCAGAAGTAGGAACTTGGTCAGCCTGCACAGCCGGCGACAATATCTCTTCAGACATGGAGGCTGAATGAGGAGAAGGGCGAGCGGGCTTCCGGATCTCTACACCATCAAAGCGGACACGTTTTCCCTTGTCCTTGGCCTTATCTGCCTGGAAGTTAGCCCAGGCTTGAGCAATATATGGCTGGAAGTCAGGATAGTCCGTGTCTGGACTGCCATCAGTGCTCCATTCCCTTGTGACCGGGGCCATAAAGACTGACGGGTCAATGTCCAAGACAGCATCTGTCTCTGGAGCAGCAAGGGTTAGGAGACCAGTGGTAACCATAGTAGACGGACTGGCAGCAGCCTGTTGGTGTAAGCGGTTCAAACAATCACAAAGACAAGTAGTTCCTGGGATATGGGGAATACAGCTCCTGTCTGGGAGGCTTAAGCGTCCACTAGCATCACAGACAGCTTTCCCTGCCTGGATGTAAGCTTCCACAAGGGTACAATTCCTAATGAAATGGGAAGTGTCCAAGCAGAAGGCACAGCCTGAATTAGCCGGACGCCGTGTTGCGAGCTGTCCTTGCTTAACCAGGACCGGTCGAGGCAGTTGAGCAGCTGCCAGAGCCGGCTGCAACATTGGCGCCACCCAGGCGGGGAAATAGGGCTAGCCAGTCAGGGCCGGCAATTCTTGAGATGGATGGAGGGCAGATCCTGTGAGCAGGAACTTAGCAGCTTCCTCTACATATTCTATAGGATATGGGTCATGCGGATGATGGTCACTCCTTTTTATCAGAAGACGTTGACAGACCGACCCCCCTAAGTCAGGGGGGAGTCCAGTGAAAAAGAGGGCATCCCAGTCCAGTTCTGAGAACTTCCGGTTAGCGAGGAGAGTCCGGGCGATCTTCTGGAACTTGCGCTGATAGTCGCCAAACTCTTCCAGAGTTCGGATCCGCTTAGCACGGGCTTCATGTACCAAATACTGGATGTCAGCACAGCAATAATGATTAGCACCTCCTTCACAACCAGGGTACATCTTTTTGACCGCAGTTACAAAGTCATCCCAGGAAGCAGGGTCAGCAGTGGCTTCATCGAGGAGCCTCCAACCTTCGGACTCCTCTAGGTCAGCATACCGGATCGCAGCCCAGATCTTCTGTGCATCAGTGATACCAGCGGCATCTCCGAGTTCACCTACGTCCTCTAGAAAGGCAGGTAAGAGCACAGGAGTTTTCCCATCAAACTTGGGAGCATTCTGAGTGCCCCATATGGGCATCATAGCGACTGAATCAGCCATTGGACAGATTGGGCGGGGTTGGATAACTGATGGCAGTGGAGGCGGAACAACAGCTGGTGGAGCTGGACGGTCTAGTGGGTCTGGCGGTCCGGAGGGGGTTTGACTGACTAGGAAGGATAGGGACAGAGCGGAAGATGATGAGGAAGATGATGATGATTTGGAAGGGGTGCACGGTGATGCAGAGCGGTCTGAGAAGAGTGGTGTAAGAGGTGAGAAAAACAGGAAAGGATCCTCCCTGTGCCTCTGTGGCGTGGAGGGTATAAATGCTCTGGGGAGTGGATCGCTTAGGTTGGACTGGTTGGCTATTGTGCCTTGGAAACAACATGATCCACCGGTGTCAACAGCCACCAGGGATCGGTGTGCAATGTGGGATGGTGTAGACGAAGGAGTTGAGGTAGACAGTGACAGATCTAAGCGACTTCCAGTAGCCGCTGACAGATCCGATTGGGTATTCATGGAGTAACTGATTCCGAGATCGGTGGAATCTGGAAGGTCAGCACTGTTATGACGAGCGTCGGGAGACAAAACTTGTTGAAAGAAACTAGAATCTTCAGAGATGTCTAGATTCCGAAAGTCCGAGAGCAATTCTTCAAGTTCGAGACAGTATGCAGTAGGATGGAGACTTCATCTGGAACCCCTTTATGAGTCCCTCGTGGTGGGCTCCAGTTGAAGAACACTAGTCCTGTCTGTGGGGGGCAGGATGAGTGGTAAGTGGGTCTAGGGGCGCAGTGCGCTCGACCCTAAAGGGACTCAAAGAAAGGGCAGTGAGAGAACGAGGTCTCCGGACTACTTGAACCTGTATTCTGATAGTCCGGGCAGACTAGCAGAGTGATGAGCGATAGAACGGTGCGGTGGACAATAGAGAACGGTGACGGTGATGGTAAACAGTGGACGGTGAGCGGTCGGTCGAACAGTAGACGGTAGTTGTGAGCCAAACAGGAGCTGTCCTATTCAGGACTAGATACATTCCTTATAGTCCGGGCATTCCCGGGACTCTGTAAGGTACGACTGAATGACTAAATAGTCCGGGATGTCGGTGGTAGTAACAGAGGTATAGTCCGCGTCGTCAAGGAACGAAGGAAATGGTGGAAATAAAGGATAAAAGTCACAATGGAAGCGTAAACAGTACCTGAGAGTAATGAAATGACTCCGCCGATGCAGCACAAGACACTGCCCGGGGTCTGGTGGTAGTCTGGTAGTCTGGTCGGTCGTATGTAAGGAAACGGTAAGTCAATGTAAACGGATATCCAATGGAATAGAAGGGTGATTAGGTAGAGGCACTATACTGGTCAAAATATATGGAATATAAACTTAGAGACGCGCTGCGCTCTACAACGTATATCCCCAACATCCAAGGATTCCGACATATTCCAGCACTTGACACACAAGCGCTCCACTACAGCAGTGTGACAGGTATTATTGGTCTGTGTAGTGCAGCGGTAACCTTTTTTAGCTTGGTGTTGTCCAAGTCAATTGATCGACCATTCCACAGATCCAGCAAGGTATTTGGTTTGTTCACAATAGTGAATGCGAAATGAATGAAAAAGGAAATGTATGAACTCGGATGCCAGTCTCCTTGAATCCAGGCACGGGTAAGGTCTCCAACAGTAGGCATGCATTCTCCGAACAGAACTGGGGAGACGCAACAAGAAAACTCATGAGTGCCGCCCACCGTCGTACAGGTGACCAGTTGGCTTCTATCATCGAGAGTGCACGCAAGCTTGCACACGACTTGAATCTGTTGACCGACAATGCACAGGAATCCGAGGATGATTATTCATATATCTAATGGTAAGTGTTCATTCTGCTTCAACAAAAATAACTGACATTCCTTTAGATACCCGCTTCCTGAAGATTTGCACTATCTCGCTGCCATTTTGGTTTATTGTCTTCACCCTGCCATTCTGACTGTTTCCTGTTTATTTTCCATTATTTGACACTTTTGTGCTTTCATAGTAGACTACTTTCACTGCTTTTCTGCTTAATATGAACACGGGCAATGTCATGTGCTAAGTGTGAAAGTGGTGAAAGTGGCATGAAAGTGCAAGCAAAGTGTGGAGATCTGCTTGACACGCTTTGGGCATGCCTGCCATCAAAGTAATGAAAGCATGTATAAAGTGTCAAAGTAAGGTTAAGTAACATTATGATTTGCTGATGAGTGAAGAAATGGCAATGGATGAACATGCTGATGAAGCTTACTGGGACAAGTTGGATCCTTTGAATCTCAAGGGTTTTGTTGAGGGCCTTATTGGAGATAATGATGTGAAATTAGTCACAGGCAGGCAGGCAAAGCACCATGCTGCAATAATAGTGATGGTTTGTAATTGACACTGCACCCACAATACCTGAGATTAACCTGCCATAGAAAAAAATAATCATTATTAGCATACTGATGTAGAGCATGAACCAAAAGGCCAATGCTTTGCAAAGCATTCTCGGAATTTTTCTGCAGTCAGCACATGCCCCCCAGAAAGTGATAGATACCTTTGTGCACTTGGAGTTTCAATATCTACAGACTCTATAAATTTGGCCATCCAATCACTCTCAGTTGAGTCACAGACATCCTTTCATCAGCTTGGACAGTCTCTCCTTGTATTGTATGCATATGACAATTTTAATGTGGACTTGAAGTCAGATGTTTCTTTAGCAGAGAAAA
The DNA here is from genome assembly GCA_038090235.1 of Pulveroboletus ravenelii. Lineage (NCBI taxonomy): Eukaryota > Fungi > Basidiomycota > Agaricomycetes > Boletales > Boletaceae > Pulveroboletus > Pulveroboletus ravenelii. The sequence continues at coordinate 33,107 of JBBPMH010000098.1, forward strand.
CCAATGACACACTCAAGCACCTCACCTCTGGGTTGCTTTTCTCACTGAGTCATGGTATCACCATGGATGATCTAAAATGTTTGGATCAACTATGGAGAAGATCAACCCTAAATCCATGTGTGTGCAACTGTGACTTACCAACACAACAGAGCTGGCACAACCTGGTGGTGCTTTATCCAGAACCTGATTCTGACTTCTGTTGTCATGACTGATTCAACTCATAGATGTTTCTGAATGACCTTTGCACTCATGGACCTGAGTATTTCCACCAATTCAAATCAGCAATTTGTCCCCCCAAACCCATTGAACAGATACCACTCACCAAAATGCTGATATATACTGCATGTGCCATGGACATCAATAACTCTATGGTGGGTGGCAATATCAATGCTGTCAATGACCTGCTTCAACAAGGAGGCATCACCAACCCAGTGAACAAGAGGGAAAGTGATGTCACCTCACCAGACATTTCAGAACATGTGTTACATATGTTTGATCCCAAAGGGTCAAGTGTGGACTCAGCTAAGGATCAAGGATGAGGGGAGCTGTCAGTGAATGGCTACAGCAAGACAAGGACAAGAGATGTAGCCTGCAACTAGCAGGGTCAAGGGTTACCCGATAGAGTCAAGTGTTCACCCAGCTAATGGCTGGCAAGGGGACAAGTGGTCTGCCTGACAAATGGTCAGCAGGGGACAAGGGACGAGTGTTGGAGCTGAGTGCTCACTCAGGTGTAGAGTGAAGACATGAGGAGGAGGAACAAGGTATATTGCTGAGTAGGTCTAAGCTGAGGGTGGCAAGACCTATGAGAGGGACTTATATACTATAAAGGAGCAAACATAGGAAAACAATGAGAAACAGAGAACATACAAAGATCAGTAAGCATATGAGTAATATAACAAATAGCAAAGGGAGCACAATGACTAAGTCAGGAACTATGAGTCTGATGTGAGAGAATTGGACAAGAAGAGTAAGTCCATATGACAAATTGAGGAATATGATGGAACATGAGAGAACAAGAAGAAAAACATAGAAAAATTGTAACAACACGTTGTTCTGATACATGGTGACCTTGGAACTGGAGAGCAGCTTCAAGCTGCTCAACTATGATGTTCAATCAAGCAAACCCCTTGGAATTGCTTTCAGCATGTCATTTTTGTACCTGGGCTCTTTCACATGAAAATGGCATGTACAGATGCTATCTGGCAATGTTTTATTCAGCCACCTACTGCATGCAATGACTCTACAAGTCTAGTACATGATGTTGCACAGCTATGACCCAAAGAAACAGGGATCTTTGGCTCAAAACCAGGCTTTCAGCGTATGCACCAGGTGATGGACACACAGGCACACATTGCTGTTTGGACTGCTGGAGGGTTTTTGTTCAAAGTAAAAACTATCAGTTGAAAGACCTTGAAGCATTTGCAAAGTCAGCACCAAGTCTCAAGGATTTGAAGGAAATGGGAGACAAAGTTACATGCTTATATGTTGCAATGCATCAACTGCAGCACATGCATAGCCATGAAGACAAAATGCATGACCTTCAATATGAGAATGCCTTGCTACTGAATAAGTATATCCTCTTGTATGAGAAGTTATTGTATGTGATGAACAATAGTGACATTAGCTGCATTGAGACCTGCATAGTCAGCTGGATTCCAATACTAAAGGTAGTTGGGAAGTATAAATATGTCACTCATATGATGAACTTCCTCCTCAATGTTCATTTCATGTATTCTCATGGCCTTAAGTGAGTAACTTGGTTGCTTTCAGTAAAGTGTAACTTATCTTATCTGCCAAGGCAAGCTATTCGATACCAAATCCTTGTGAACCTAACAGGACGGATAAGGAAGTGAAGGGCTGTGGACTGGTGTGTTGAGCTCAACAATCTGTTTATAAAGGTGAGCAACTGCACCAGCCTTGGGTGATGGGAGTTGATTCTGTGCCATGTGAAATACATAGGTGACACATGGAGGAAAGAGATCCAATCACATGGTGGAATGGATTCTGCTGGAGTTGCTGCTTATACAAATATATTGCAATATCCAATTTATGATACAGCAAACATTTGATTACACACACCACACAGTAAGGCCCTGTACAGACTGTGAAAACCAGAAATGAAACGTTCAGTTTCATGTCATGTGTAGTCACATGCAACTACCCAACATGACCTACACTGCCACATGGGAGTGTCCGGATCCCATTGATTGTACCATACTTCCAGTTTACTCACCTGAATGTTGTGGTCGAGGTCCAGTTCGTCATTGGTGAAGAACACTAATCCTATCTGTGAGATGCAGGATGAGTGGTAAGTGGGTCTAATGGTGTGATGTGCTCAACCCTAGAGGGACTCAGTGAGAAGAGGAACAAGAAATGAAGACTCTGGGTGAAGAATGTGGGAGTCTGGATAGTCTGGGCAGTCTAGTAGGATGTCTGGAGGAGCAAAATGATAAGAAGAATGGTTGAGAACAGTGTCAGTAAGAGCAGTCAGTGAACAGTAGTTGGTCGGTAAAGTGTTATACAGTTGTTGTAAGCCAAAAGGGAAGCTCCCATACTCATGACTAAGTACATCCTTTATAGTCTGGGCACACTCAGGACTCAGTAAGATATGGGGTAGCTAAATATAGTCTGGGACATTGGTGGTAATAGTGGAGGTATAGTCTGTGCTACCTAGATATAAAGAAAACTCAGTGAAATGGTGGAAATAAAGGATGGATGGTTAAGGGGGAAGAGCAAAAGGCATCCATTAGTAATAAAATAACACTGCTGACACAGCACGAAGTACTGCTTGGAGTCCGGTGGTAGTCCAGTAGTCTGGTTGGTCATATGTAAGAAAGTGGTAAGTAGATATGGTCAAATATAAAACAGGATAGGATTGTAAATGTAATGGGGCACTATACTGGTTGGAATATAATGAATACAAATGTAGAGGCACACTGCACTCTATATTGGTCCATTCATTGCACTCACAAGATGCTGTAATCAATTCTCTTTCCATCAGAAATAGTTAGTTTTCGAAGGCTTGTAAGAAGGCAGCACATTGGACTGATGAAGAAACAACAATACTTCTCAATTTTCTTATAGGAGAGATATCGAGGGCTGGTGATGGCAGTAACTTCAAAAAATCAATATGGATGGTAGTGGCATCTGTCATGGAGCAAGAATGCCAGATCACAAAAGGTGGAGTAAAGGATGCTGAGGCATGTGAACAGAGATTCCAGCTGGTGAGTCTGCATTGCTATCAATCTAGATTCAATACTAACAAATAGATTAGATGAAGAGTCAATACACAGCTGTTGTTACACTGAAGAATGCCTCTAGATTCACATACTCTGATAAGGATGGAGCTGAGATTACCCTTGAGCAAACAGACATATGGAATAGATACATCAAGGTCTGCACCTAGTGACTAACTGATGAACGCTACTGATTATACATAATACACATTCCCACAAACACATGAAGCCCTTTAGAAACAAGGGCTTCATTCATTTCAAATACATGGGATGTTTTGCCCCTGGTATAAGCAAGGGGAAGTTTGTTTTTCAAGATGTGAAAACAGTATGTACTGACCATCCAACACCAGCCCTCAACCTCCAACAACTCTCAGCTGCTGTAAAAGAAATACTATTGGACAATCCCCAGCAACCAGAGGCAGGGCAGAACCCCCCATTGTCCAGTGTTATTGATCTGACCTTTGTGCCACCATCCACCCCATCCAGCTTTTTCTTACCATCTGCCACCAGCTCTAGTATGTCTGGTGTTACTAGCATTAGCCAGACAAAGAGAAAAGTGCCTGACTCAGTTGCCAAATCTGAGACTAGCTCGTTCAAGCGATCCCATTCACTATCCATGGCTGCACAGGCATAGCAAGTGGGTGGTGCTGCCATGCAAGAGATTGCAGCTGCCATCAAGGACCTTTCATGGAACATGGGACAGCCTCCTGCTGATGACCTCAGTATTGCCATTGACATCCTCAATAAACACCCTGAATTATCAACCATTCAAAGGCTTGACATTAATAACTACCTTGCCCTCCCTAAAAACAAGAACCAGGCCATTGTTTTCTGAAAGTTGGGTGAGGAGGACAGAAAGCAGTGGTTGATACATTGGCTGAAGGACATCACTCACCAGGCTCAGCTGGCTGAGCACTCAGGTGAGATGGATGTTGATAAGGACAACTAATGTTTGTAAATCCCACATCTGTACTGTTTGAATACTCTGTTTGTAATGAATACAGTGTTTCTGTGAACTGTTTACAATCCATGATGGGCAAGTTCCTGCTGGTAATTGTCCCACATTGCCTGTGTAATTCCATCATGGTGCTGGTCTGCACATTGTCGTTCCACTGCATCTGCTGGTCCATTTCCAAGTACTCCAGCCTGCTCCTCTTCTCCATCTGTGGCAAACTCTATCTCTGAGAGGTCAGGGTCAAAGAAGTCATTGGGATCATACTGGTGGATGAAGTTGTAGAGCATACATAGTGCAACCAGGAGTTGGGCTTGAATATGCATGTCATATTCAAGAGGGATCTGGAAAACACGGAACTGGCATTTTAGAACACCAAAGATGTGCTTGATGATATTTTGAAGTGCAGCATGTTGTAGGTTGAATAGTTCTTCTCAATTCTGGGGCCTGGACACAATTAGTCTATTTTACAGTATATCAATGAATAAATGGACCTTAGATCTGCCCGATGCCATTCATGAAGATGATACTGAATGCCACAGTATGGCACAAGAAGTGCATTGGATGTCCCAAATCCCATGTTGGCAAGGAGATACTTCCCTTGAGGCATCCGAAGGTTATTTGTATGTGCATCATTCCATAATGTAGCATCTGCAGTTGAACCATCCCAGCCAGTAAGTGCATAAGTAAAAAAGAAGTCAAAATTGCAGATAAATAGACAATTCTGTGAAAGGAATCCCTTGTGGTTCTGCATGTGCAGATGGTCATCAGTGGCCATGAAAACACAAATATGGGTCCTATCAACTGCCCCAATATAGTTGCGGAAGAAACAGAAGTGTTGATCATCAGTGATCACTAGTGATATACATAGAGGCATCTGCAGTTGGAAACTTAACTTGAGAAATGTAGAATGGTGTGCTCGAAAAAAAAGACAGCATTCATTTAAAGTACCTTTGGGAACTTAAAAATGCAAAAGTACATATCCATAAGTAAGTACTGACTTGCTGACTGTACTCAGTGAGTGTTGAAACCTCTCTGCAACATGCTAAGATGGCAGGCCAGTGACACATGTGTGCATGAAGATTCCAAGTTGTTTCTCAATGGATATTCCACTTCATGAACAGGTAATGCCTTGGTGAATCAGTATTCAAACTAGTTGATTGAACACACCATGTCTGACACCCAAGAATGTCCAGATCTGATCTGGATGGCTGTTTATCAACTCAATCATCCATCTTTCACTAGTGAGAATTGAGGTGTGATATGGAATTGGTGCAGTGGGCATCAAAAACAGTAGGTTATAGTAGTATACTAGCTGAGATACAAGAATGGAAACAAAAACTGCAAGGCAGCAGTAGCATTGCTCTTGAGTATGTTGAGCCTCTAGATCTATTGAGATGAGGTTGGTCAGTACTGCTGTTGATGCATATCCAATGGGATCCGGACACTCCCATGTGGTAGTGTAGATCACATTGGGTAGTTGCATGTGACTACATGTGACACGAAACTGAATGTTTCATTTCTGGTTTTTGCAGTCTGTACAGGGCCTAAACTGGACTGATTCAATGATAAAGAAAACATTTCAAAATTTACTCAACAAATTAACATTAGATTCCCCCCATGCTGTAGTTACTAGTAGAAAGACACACCATGAGATTGCAAATATGCACGACAAAGGATGTTACATGATGGAGCTAGCAGCATGAGGTAAGGTGATGGACAAGGATGAAAATGAAGGAGGTGATATACAAATAGCACTTGATGATATTATGGCTGATTTATTATAGAATAAGTCATGACCTTTCAATAGCATGAATATTGGTTTACAATGTCTCTTGCTTATCATCGAAATCACTCACATTTTCCTTATCACTGGTGTTAGGCTGAGGTTGATGCAGAGGGTGGCTGGGACAGACATGGTTCTGGGCTGTAAGTGATATAAGACCAAATATAATAATAACAATACTTGAAAGACTTGCCATTGTGCCCTTTCTGACTGCAAGCGCTACATCTGTTGTGGCATTTTGAGATTGTGATGATGGGGATGTGATCAGTGGATGGTATTGGGTTAGACTGTGCAGGAAGAGAATAGAGTAAGGACATAAGTGGGGCAGATTGGGGGGTGGTGTTTTCACAGCTGACATTTGGCCTCAGAGGAGTGATGGCAAAAGGATGGGGGAGTGGAGTGGAAAAACATTGAATGATGGTGATCATATCTTCACCATACTGCTCACTGTCTGTCCAACCCATTTCTCACTTGAGATCCTGAACCATCTGAATCTTGTGATAATGGGCTGCATCAACAATGTGGTGAAGAACACTAATCCTAGCTGTGGGATGCAGAATGAGTGGTAGGTGGGTCTAATGGCACAATGTGCTTGACCCTAGAGGGACTCTATAGGAAGGGGAACAAGAAATGAAGACTCCAGGTGAAGAATATGAGAGTCCAGATAGTCTGGGCAGTCCAGCAGGATGTCCAGTAGAGCAAGACAATATGAAGAACAGTTGAGAATGGTGTTGGTAAAAGCGGTCAGTGAATGGTAGTCAGTTGGTAGAGTGTTATATGGTCATTGTGAGCCAAAAGAGAAGCTATCCTATTCAGGACTAGGTACAATTCTTATAGTCCAGGCATTCCCAGGACTCTTTAAGGTACAGCAGAACAACTAAATAGTTCAGGATGTCAGTGGTAGTAACAGAAGTGTAGTTCGTGTAGTCAAGGGACACAAAGAACTCAGTGAAACAGTGGAAATAAAAGATGGATGGTTAAGAGGGAAGAGCAGAAGGCATCTGTTAGTAATAAAATAACACTGCTGATATAATATGAAATACTGCCTGTGGTCTGGTGATAGTCCAGTAGTAGTCCGGTAGTCCAGTCAGTTGTATGTAAAAAAGCAGTGAGTAGATATGGATGGATATCAAACAGAATAGGATGGTGAATATATAGGAGCACTGTACCAGTCAAAATATATGGAATATAAATATAGAGATGCACTATGCTCTACAGTGGTCAAGAATACCATTAGGCATAATAAGGGATGGGCCAAAGTGGATGAGACTTGCTCTGCCAAACATAGCAGTTGTTTTATTATCTCTCCAATCTGCAAGAGCATTGTACAGCTTGTGGTCATGCTTTTCATATGTGTACTTCACTAACTGTGAATGGTGGGGCAATTCACTGGAAGGTTTTGCATAACTAGTGTTATGATTCCTCTACATTCTTTCCTTTTTCCAATCTTCTTTCCCAACCCCTATGCCTTATCCTTGCCCTCAACCCTACTTAGTCATATGAACTTTGTCTCCTCATCCAATTTGCTTGTATTGGACTCATGTCCCTTGTTTACTCATTGCTCTCTTTCTGCCATTTGTCATCTTACTGATGTGCTTCATCAGCCTTGTTTGCTCTTGCTTCATTACAATCGACTTTCCTAGTATAAAAGCCCACCTCATAGTTACCACTATCTTCAGCTTAGACCTACTTGGCAATCCACCTTGTTCTCTCTCCTCTGCATGTCTTCACTTCACACTTGACTGAGCACTCTGCTCATACCCTTGTCTCTTTGCTAGCAGTTGCTAGGCAAAACCCTAGACCTTGAACCTTCATCAGCTAGTTGCCAGACAAACTCTTAACCCTGCAAACTGCAAGCTATGTCTCTTGTCCTTGACCTATGGTAGCTGTTAGCTGACTGTCCCTCTCATTCTTGACCCTTAGCTGAGTCCATGTTTGACCCTTCGGGATCAAGTGTAACAACTAGAGTCAAACAAAGAGAAGTTGGCAGGTTGATGAATGTCATAACAGATGGATGGCTCCATGACGTAGCAGCGAGGGCACCTGTTCAGTAGATTTTGGTTGCACTAAAGGTGGTCAGAGACTAAAAGAAGATGTTAGTATCACTGTGCTTGAGCTATGCAATGAGAGTTTCCCACTAGCAAGTTCATTATCAAAGCAAATATCAAAGACCTTTCTGCGATACATCAAACCTGAACACTTGTCAGCATTAATCAGGTAGTCAAACCTGGGGTCTAGTTCTTGCCATTTCCACCTTAGTGGGAGATGCTTCATGGCACCACCCCCCTCATTCTTCAATGCATTCAGCAGTGACTCAGTACTTGCACTAGTATCCAACATCTTCTCTTTCATTGAAGGTAAGCTGGTTGCTACCATTTTCTCCTTATCCAAGTCTGACAGGCTGTTATCTGAATACACATCTCTGACACTATGGATGTCACATGTGGATTTCCTTGATGAAGTAGGCAAGTGAGTATCTTTGGTGCCCCACTTTCCTGTGTTTCTTCTTTTCTCCTAACAAGCTGCCTTAGCAGCCTGTTCATCCACAAAGTGTTCCTTTTCTGCAAAGAGCAATGCAGTCTCACTGATTGACCTATCTCTTGTAGCTCAACCGAACTGTTGCCACAATGCCAAAATCTTGCAAGTTGCTCACTATTGAATGACCAGAGAGATGTTTGAAACATCCATTCCCTGAACATAGTAAGACATCAATGAGAATAATGTGCAAAATGTACTGACCATGCTGAAGGACACTGTTATACAAAGGCCAAACATATTAGTATTGACAAGACTTTCTATCTCATTTTCCTTGAACATCACCATTATGTTGGTGTTGAACCATTTGACTTTATACCAGATTTCTGGAGGTAAGTGCTTGTGGAGGTACAGTGTTGCATTGATTGAGTCTGCTATATCATCAAAAAAGGTTAAGAATTTGGAAGGGGGTAAGTCATCTGGTTTGTAACCATCTAGGATCAGGAATGCAAGGTCAGCATAGCTGTTTAGTGTGTATTTGATTTTCCTGACCCCAATCTTGATATTAGATCTATCACACAAGCAGTGAGTAATCAATGTCTTGTCCTTGTGCATATGAAAAAGCTGCATAATATTGAAAATCGTCATTTTGGTCAGAGTGGCAGATATGACAAGGAATGGAACTGTGCATGGTAGCACATAGCACAAATGACCAAGCTTGTGATACTCAGGGTGAAAGACCCCCCACTCAGTAAGACAATGTGCTTCATCAATCAAAATACTAATAATCTGTGACACAAACAGAGGGGATTTCAGTATTCTCTCAAATGGCCCATTCAGCTTCATCATCTGTTTAGAACTGATGATTATTGCTCAATAGTGGAAAGCACTAATGGCCTATGAAAGTCCAAGTAGTGAGTTACACTCAGGAGATCAAAGTGCACAGCTTACCTGGAAGTTTGCTGAAGTTGCTATGTTGAAATTGATCACTATCGCTCTTATGCCAGCCTTGGATAATGATGCCACATTCTGCTTTCCAAGCATATTCAGGGGTGTTACTATAATCTGAATACCATCTAGTTGAAAGAGGAGTGGCATCCAGAAGGTAAGAGTCTTTCCCATCCCAGTCCCTGCAATGAAGAGCATATCCTGATCTTGCTTCAGCAGTGCTTTGACCACTGTCAGCTGCCACAAGCATGGTTGAAGGTGCAAGACCTCTTCTGTGTGCTTTTGGATGTCAGATATAGAGGGAACTGATATGATGGTTGGTGCTTGATTAGGAGAAGACAACTTGTTAATCCAGCTTGCCTCTGATAACTAGCTGAGACAGCTGATTTACAGCTGAGTTAACATCCTACCTAGAAAGCATCTTGAACAGAGCCTACATTAGTAAATTAACAAAGTGCTTTTTAAGCTTTTCAGCAGCTTTTTGTTTATCAAAAGCACAAAAGCCACAAAGTATCAAAAATCACATTTAAAGCATGGCAAGCAAGGAAAGCATACATAGCATAGCATAACTAAAGAACAAGTAGTAATATACCATTATAGCAAGAGTGTGACAATGAATTGGTAGTATGCACAGTTGCAATGGGTAAAGACAAGTGAGTGCATATGAAGCATTAGATGGCAAGAGCAAGACTTGGGCAAGGATGATTGAGGGTGAGAGACCCTGTGATACATATATTGTGATGTATGCACACACATCCACAGATGACAAGGGCAAGATCTGAGTTAATGTGCTCATCTTCTCTGTTTGGTTCTCAGCCTTGGTACATATCTGGGCGATCACTGGATTGCACAATATGCTTGATACACTCACATGGCTCTTGCTCATCTAGAATCCTTATAGGTGAGTTTTTGTGATCTTGAGTTGCTCATGCTCATGCTCACCTTCTAATGTGTCCTGCAACATTTTTCAATCACCCTCCCTCCAACCCTCTTAACAGCCTCAAAATGACCTGGCAAATGGGACAGACAAATCAGGAGTAAATTTCATAGCATTCTAGTAGGATAGTGGTAGGGACCCAAAGCACACCACATGGCCAGTGATGCTTATGTGCACATGGGTACCATCAGCAAAAGGACCTGGCAAGTGGGCTAAGTGAATTGAGCAACTATAATGAGTATAAATTTGTACTGGCCTGGTAAATGGGGTGGGCAAATCAGGAGGAAATTTCATAGTATGCTAGTAAGATAATAGTGACAAGCCTTCACAGAGGATATTGATAGGCTGAAATTCTATATGGTTCAGGTGGATGGATTGGGCAAATTAGGACATTGCAACTCAGAAAGCTGTTGTAAAGAAATGATGGTCAGCAAACTTGTTAACATAGAAGAGGTGAAAGCAGTCATAGGACTGATTCAGTAGAACTTCTTGAGTTGGAAGGATTGGTGCAGCCTTTGCAAATACAGAAATAAAATGGGCAGCCTGAAAAATTGCATTCATGTATATTATAGCAATCTTGGGCTGCCTTGCTACAGTGACACTGGGCTTGATAACCCACATACCCATGTTGTCATCTGGGGTATCTCCAACATGATCAAACCAGTGCATAACTGCATATGGGTATAGCTGGCCTTGAAATACAAAGGGAAAAAAATATAGCACACAAGTGACATCCATTCCTCTGAAGCCTGCAAGTGCTGGATCAGTGACAACAAAGATGCAGTCATGGCAGGAACCTTTATTCCTCCACATATCTTCTGTGCTACACAAGTTACTGGGTGTATAAAACATTAGTGGTGTTCAAGTAGGATATTATGGGGCTATTATGTGGCTATGATGGGACTATTATTTGACCATTACTTGGCCTAGAATGTGATCACTATTGGACATAACTGTCTGGGTTTGAAAAGAAAATCCTCATAACCTGCCCCCCTTCTTGATGCTCTGCCAGGCTTCAAGCCCTCATGAATATTGGGGCCAGCAGAGATAACAGGCAAGGGCAATCACCCTCAAAAAATTCCCTTCCTTTATCTCTCATTCAGGCCATACTGATGGCACCAACTTGGGGTGGTGCCCCACTTATCAGGGATCAATCTCCAGCAACTCAAAGTGAGCAACCAAAGAAAGCCTGCAGTGACCAATTGTGAAAAACTAAGTAAAGAGGCAGTGATGCCCACTACACTTCTCAGTAAGCAATACTAAACAGTAAAAGTAAAGTAAACTCACCTCAGCCGCTGCCTAGGATGTAGCAGGAACAACTGAGGGGAGTTCCAAGAACAGAGTAAGACTATATAAAGTGGGCAGAGATGCAAGCACTAACTCCAACCAACTCTGAAATGGGAAGTCTGAAATCTGTAAGTGAAACAATGAAAGAGGATGCAGTTCCAAGGCATTGAAAGTGGTCAGCACTGAAGTAAGGTTGGGAAATGGAGGAGCACAGTGGTAAGTACCTCGAGTGTTATTTAGTTCCAACTCCTGGAACTCCTCTGAAGCTTTCAACTCCTGTGTGTGGTGACTGGCCATGACTGACCATGACTAGTTGGAGTCTGATAGAAGTGCTTGGAGGACTTTGGAGTTGTAGTCTTTGATACCAATGTCTGTGAGGATAAGGGCCAAAGGATGAGAATTCCAAGTATGAGTAGGTATATCCTATAAATACTGGTTAAATACTACTATACATGTGTAAACTACATAATATGCCCTAAACCCAAGGGAAACCCTATAACAATAGAAGCTGATGGAGATGAATAGAAGCTTAATATAGATAGAATGGAAGAAAAGCATAATGGACCCTGAACCAACCCTAAGCCCAAGATAAGCCCTGTGCCCTGGAATGGAATGATGTAGGTATGACATAGCAATGATGCAATGCTGACCAAAGCTATGATGTCACAGGGAACAGTCTGGACCAGGAATGGAACAAGGCATAGATAAGATAAAGGGGAGATAAGATAAGATAGGGAAAGGAATAGATAGGGGTATAAGCCGAGAAATCTATATCCTGACACCACTGCTCAAAGAAAATGTTGTACTCAGGGTGGTAGGGCTCCAGCTGTACTGCAATTACTCCAGTTTATTCAGGAACCCAGGCCACCTGCTATAGAGCCCTTAAAGAAGCTGGTTGCAAATATCATTTGGGAAGGGAGTCATACCAACCAGCTTGTTGCTTAGATCACTTCCCATGCTGCTGATTAGCATATTTTATTTCATGATTGCTCATCATTTGCCTCCCTCACTAAGTTGTTACCAGGAGAGAAGCCATCTGGAAAGAATAAGAAGGATGTTGCAGCCATGATCACAAAACATATTTTTTGAACATGATCCCAATCATGTCACCTCCTATGCTACTGACCCTGCAAGATATGGAATCTCAGTCATCAACTGTTTGGCTGCATAAGTGATTACTCTCTTTCTTATTCAACACTGATCTCCACATCAATCTAGACTCAAGTCCAAGTATCGTGAACATCATATGCGATTCAAAAGTACAGGTGGGGGAATTATACCAGACGATAGTGGTGATGCACAAAACCTTCTTGGTACTCCCCCTTTCTGTCTCAGTGTAATTGCTAATGATGCTATTTAGAGGATGTTCATTCTATATTTCTGTACTATCAGGAGCTCAACACCATCTGGCATGGAATTCCTTCATTTGATAGCGAGTTGGTGTCATCCAATCCAAATGTCAACCATGCCAGGAGTCTCCTTGAAATTATCTCATCTAAAGCTAATTGTACTGCTACCACTGCCAAAGAAAATATGGGAGCACTGTATGAAGAAGAAATAAATGTCAATGAAGAGAATCACTCAGCCAATGTTTCACCTGCTGACAATAAGGAGATGTCCTTGTCTGACGGCAATGATATGATTCAGCCATGGATCTCCATTCACAGACTTTTGCATTTCCAGTTGTGTCTCCGTTTATCTCAAAGGTATGTGAACCTGTTATTTGATTGCATTTCAGACTAACTAAGTATTCCAGCGAGCATCAGGCTCTGCTGGTGTGGCAGTTATGTCTAAGGGCAAGGCACCTGCACGAGGGGGACATAGTGCATTTACAAGGCCTGGCCCATATACTCACCCACCAAGCTCAGCAGACTCTGCAACAACTGGGTGGAGTCATTGGTTAGATAGTGCTTTGTTGTCAACCAAACTCACATTGGTCTCAGGTTCCAAAGGTGCTTCAAACCTCGCTACTAGAATCCAGGAATTAGATAAGGCCAGTGAGGCCTTAGAGGGATCACCAGTGCCTTCCTCATGCACAGCCATGCAGCTTAACTACTCGCTCTGGAAGAAGGAACTGGAGATCCAGAAGGAGGAACTCAGTAACAAGTGGGCCAATGCTGAAGCTCAGTACCAGCATGAGCATGAGCTCAAAATGCTGGAGCTCAAGGTGAAGGAGACTGAGGAGCGTGCACTCAATGTGCAGATCGGTTTGCTGAACAAGCAGGTAGAGTAGATGTGCACAATGCAACAGATGGGTTTGCCAGCGGATATGTGTGCCATATAACAAATGGCTGCTGGAGGGATGGCTAACGTGCGCCCCATGCAGCAGCCCACCTTGTACCTCCCCAACCCTGCATCTGCACATCCATCAGGCCATCCTCTTAACATGTCTCACTTGGGTCCTGCTGGTGGTTCTTATGCATCTTTATCTCCTTTCTCTACACTCCCACCGTTCTCCCCATACCCTCATAACTTGCTGCCATGATTTGCCACTGTGAAATATTTCTGGATGCTGGTATCTGGTTTTCTGTTTGTTTGTTTGTTTTTTCTTCCAATGAACCAGTAATCACTCTGAATTTACACATTAGTGTACACCCTCTCATTTCCTGGGACCACATGCTTCTGTACTGGTGTGTATTCTCATGTCAAAGTATATATTACATATGACACCGATTATTCTTCAGTCTGTACAACATATGGCTCACTGAGTGCCTCAAACAAGTAGTTCATCAAGTCTGCATAGAAAATCTGACCTGGCAAGCTGACAGGAACATGGAGTACCAGGTTATCATCATCGTTTGTCCTCCTTTGTATCTGATCTTCTTGTTGTGCCCATGTGACTGATGACTCCTTTCCAAGCAGCTTCTTGAACTGGATGACCATGTTATGCAGGATCAAGCAGCATTGTATCCAATGCACAGTATACTTAATCTTCTCCTTCAATTGGATGTGAACCTGAAGCTCCCATAATGACTGGAATCAGCTCTTCAGGGCTGTGAATGCATGTTCGACATGCACATGGATGTAAACATGGATGGTCGGTTTGTCAGTGTCACCCAAAAAAAGTAAAGGTATGTACCTTTGAGAAATGACGATTATATAACTTTTTTTGCACCTGTGATAGCAGGATATTTTGAGTTGCCTTAAATGGCGTGATGCACCATGTTCATGAAGGGTAAGCGCTGTTTGCCCAAACCCAGCATCCTTCTGGAAGGAGGGCTTCCAGGTCCTTTGTGATCTCTATTCCCTGAAAAGCATACATGTCATGGACACTCCCTGGGTGGCCCAGACTGTAGTCGATGATGAAAAGGTCGTGCACTATAACGATGAGCTATCACACCCAAATCAACAATAGCATGGTTAAAAAGTAGGTGAATCTTACTTGACAATTCAACAAATAATGACCCTTTCTGTCAGTGAAGGTATCACTGTAATGTGATGGCTTCTCAAACAAGTTAAATGTGGATCCATCAGCAGCAAAAACCTCTTGCTTCCATCCAATGCATATCTTGGTCTGTACAAAATTTTCTGCTAACCTTACATCCTCAGATTTGGCTGCTGGAACATGAAGGAAGTCGTTATGCTTGCCCAGAAGCACAAGCATCACACAAGTGGTGCAGTTGACAACTGTCCCCATACTGACCCCTGCCCACTGACCAACATCTTCAACAGATATTGCATTCCCATAATGCCCAGCCTGGTTCAAGAAGATTGCAAGTTGGATTGCGACTGGAAGTTGTAAGTGATTGGAGCTAGATTGAAAAAACAGGCTATCGCTTATTTATTCCAGTATACAGTCAAAAACATCTGGATCCACACAAACTTTCTTTCAGAAAAGGTGAGGCCAGAAATCTGCAAAGTGATCAAGAAGGTAAAGCTGGGAAGCATGAATCTGTGGTATGGCAACATGATTCAGGATACGCACCCTGTGCACCTCATCACAGAGTGCTCAGATTGCATTATGCAAGTGCTTGTAGTGTGTAGCTTTCCTTTCACCTGAATCATCTGACTCAGAGTTGCTTGAGGCCGTTTCAGATTCTGTGCCAGAGTCAAGGAAGGGGGATAGGGTTTCAGGAGTCAAGACAATGAGATATTTGGATATGGAGGAGTCATTGGACTTGTCCACATCACAGTCCTGTAAGTGTTTTAGCTGCCATTCTGCTACCTTCAGCTCAATCTGATCAATTTTTTGTAGCAGCTTCTTTTTTTCTGATGTTTGGGGCATGGTGGGGGAGGGTGGAATGGTGGGACTATTTTATTTTGTTTATCTATCTGTGTCTATCCTGCTGTACCCTGTATTTCTAACAAGTTGATTCTGCTTGGACTTAGTGCATTATTGCAGAAATGCTGTCATGTGACTCATCAGGGTGGGAAAGCATCTTGGCTAAGCCTCAGCATTGGCGGAGTTGGAATATTTGTAAAAAAACATAGCTCCTTCATAGCAGGATAATAGCAACATAATTACAGGATAATAGCACCATAATATCCTATTTGAACACCACTATTGATGAAGCAGAGTTGAAGGCTGAGATTTTATTGGTGTAGAAGGGGCATATATTGAATGGCTGGTCATTATCAGAATGGATTTTGGTGTGGAGAAAGGCATGAATATGATTGGAAAGATGGGGAATTCCCAGTTCAATTGCTGGATCTGGGATAGTTTTTGCCTGATTTCATTTTAGTTGTATGAACAGTAAGTATACTGTGACATATAAAACAATGCTTACTTATGGGGAGTTCTGGTGAGTCACACAAATGCTTCAATATGATGGCCATCTACTGGCCCAGAATCATCAGGATCATTCTCCTAACTTATGTTTTCCTCAGGCAGCTGTTCTTGAAAAGCATCCTGCTACTCATTGTGCACATGTTGATCATGATTTCATTGTACTATTACTATTCTTTCAGTCTCCTAGGCCATTTAGTAAATGATCTACTTACCCAACACTTGGAGAATGTTTGAGTTGCTGATGGTCATTCTGGCCCTTCAAATGAGCATGCCTCTTGACTGAAAATTAATCTGGGCTGCTTTGAGCTTGTCAAGCCTTTGATTTATGATCAGCATCTGGCCCAATGCTTGGTGGTGGCTCAAATGTCAGTAAGGCATCTTCACAGCCTTGATATGTTTTGACTCAGTTATAGATGAACACAGGCAATTTGGTGCACCAAATAGCTTTATTAGCCTGAAATAATGGGTGAGAGAGTATTGGCAAGGGAGGGGGAGGGACTGTGCAGCACCAGTGTTTGTGAAAACAGTGCAAAACTGATGAAATCAAGAAAGGGTGTCATCAAGTTGTCTGAGTTCAGTTGATGTAATATCTGTCCATTGTTTAAAATGACAATCTTGAGGGAAATGGCAGAGGCCAGCAAATGAAGCCATGGACACAATGCTAACAATCATGTCTTTAAGAGATCATATACATGACTAACTTTGAGTCTTACCAGCAATTGATGACATTCAAGATTGCATTTGCCCTTTTTTGACCAAAGGTAATCATTAAATACTTCTCAATCCAGTCAACCAAGTGGTTCTTGAAGACACCTTTGATCAATTGATGAAGTATGTCTGGTGCAAGGAGTTGGCATATATCAGCATGAAGAAAATCATTTGTAAATGGCTAAAGTTGTCAAAACTTGTGTAAGTATTGACTAGAGCAATTAGGACTCACCATGATATTGGCAATGATTCCAAACTCATTCCATAAATCACTGATATCAAACTCCTTGATGAGAATATCTGTATGTTCCTAACAGCATAACAGTCCTCCCTTGTCAAGGTTTAACCAGTGCCCAAGACATCTTCAGTATTGAATTTAGTGAGAGTGAGCACCAAATAAATAATAAAATTAACACACCTCACATACCAGTTTTGCACAATGCATGCTAACAAGGCTTGTGTAGGAGTTATATGGTACTTTGATTATGTAATGACACCACTCGATAGTTATACTTTGTTTCGGGTGTGCTACACCTCAGTAACTGTCTACTACAGTACTACGGTGAGCCACTCATTCATTTAGGCCAGATCATCTACTTACATACCTTAGTCCTACTACATTCTATAGGTATGATGAATAAAGTAACTGTCTACTACAGTACTGAGTCCTACTGCATTCTATAGGTTATGAGCCCCGGCTCAAAGCCCTAAAAGAAACAAAGTAGTATTGCCCGAGTCCTCTCAGATGTCCTATTCAAAAATCGAAGATCTTAAGCTTCCTAAGCTCAACACAGCCAGAAAGGAATGGGTCCTGTGGAAGAGTCAATTACAGGTCACACTTGCCACTCGAGGCCTCCATGGCTACCTTGATGGTACAAAGCACCACCCAACTGATCCTGCACTTGGCAAATCTCCTGTGTGGATACCAACCACTGCCGATGAGATAGAAGCTGTCGAGAAATATGAGAAGGATCTAGATACCTGGCTTGAGAAGGACACCTTGGCTTGACATATTATTGTGACAACCCTACCAAACACCCTTTATGCTCATGTCATGCACAAAGAGACTGCTCAGGAATTTTTCGACACCCTGAAAGACATGTTCGAGAAATGATCCCTGACTGTCAGTGTCGACCTGTGGCGGCAACTAAATGAATTAAAGCTAAAGAATGGAGGTGATACATGCACTCATATTAACAAACTTCTGGCGCTCAGTGAAGAGCTCGTGGCCGTCGGCAGCCTTGTTTCGGATGTTGATCTCTTCAACATCATCTTCTCCTCCCTACCCCAATTGTACAACCATGTCCTCTCTTCTGTCTCATCAACTATGAAGCTCCAGAATATGACCATCTCACCCACTGTCCTCGTTGACCTTATCACTGATGAGTATGACTATATGTCACCCAGGATCCTGGGAAGACCAAGGCAAAGTCCATGGATGATGCTGCATTTACTGCTGACTCATTAAAGAAAGGGAAAGGGAAGAAACATGAACGCTACACTGGCGAGTGTGGCAACTGTGGGTGGACTGGCCACTGTGACAAGGACTGTTGGGAGGAAGGTGGTGGCAAAGAGGGACAGGCGCCTAAGAACTGGAAGTCACGAGGAAAGAAGCCAAAAGACTCCAACCGAAATGCTAAGGGGAAAGCACCTGCCAATGCCAACTCTGCTGCAGAGGTGACTGAACCTGATGGAGTCTGGCTGGCATCCACCGAACCAGATGAGATTGACAGCCATCTGGAGTCTGCTGGCGTCTGGTCAGTACAGAATCATGATAACACACTCCTCATACCACCTCTCCACTATGCTACCCTCGTCCATGATACCCCTGGATCCTCGACCAACATTACTGAACTCTATGACAGCAGTGCTTCACAGCACATGTCACCAGCCTGCAACCGGTTTGTCACTTTCAACAGTATTCCACCTAAGCCTATACAGTCAGCAGACAACCGGACATTTAATGCAGTTGGCAAGGGCAATCTTTACATACACTTACCGAACAGTGACCAGCAGTCACACATCCTCCTGAGGGACATCTTGTATGCACTGTCCATGAAGGTTACCCTTGTGTCTATCAGCTGCCTTGCCAGCACTGGCTATGCTGCCTTGTTCCAAGGCTCCTCCTGTCGTATCTTCAACTCCAAGCGGCACTTGCTGGGTGAGGTCCCACTCACTAATGGCCTCTACCACACACACAATCAGTATCATACCCCCTTTGCAGGCGCTGCGAAGCCCGACCAGACACTCACCATGGTGGAGCTTCATGCTCGTCTTTCTCACCTTGGCACTGCAACCATTCGCGACATGCTCGCAAAAGGGATGGTCACTATGGGAAGGCCATGTGAAAGCCTATTGGGAAGGATCGTGAGCCAAAACATCACGAAAATTATGGTGATGAAGTTCATACCGACTTATGGGGACCATCGCCTACCCTGATGCCCTCAAAGAAGGCCTATTACTGCATCTTCATGGACGACCACATGCGCTACACCCATCTCTACCTTCTTGCTGCCAAGTCAGACACATTTGGCGCCTATCACCAGTATGAAGCTTGGGCTCGGACCCAGCACGCCACTGGTATCAAGTGCTTGCACTCTGATCATGGTGAGGAGTACCTGAGCAATGAGTTTACTCGCCACTTGCAGGCACAAGGTACTGAACACAAACTTACCATGTATGACACCCCACAACATAACAGTGTTGCCGAGCATCTCAATCGGACATTGGTTGAACAGGTGTGTGTGGTCCTGCATGTGAGTGGCCTGCCAAAAACGTTGTGGGGTGAGGCAATCTCACATGTCATCAGGGTGAAAAATCAGTCAGCTATGCATGCACTTGATAGGGAAACGCCCTATGAGGTGCTTTATCGTGAGAAGCCATCTCTCGCAGGCTTACCGGTTTGGGGTATGCACTGCTGGGTCCACAATATGAGCGGCTTGAAGTTGGACACTTGGGCTTGCGAGGGTCGTTGGGTTGGCTTTGACCTTGATAGCAGTCATCACCGCATCTACTTTGAGGCTCATCACATGGTGTCCATTGAACAGAACATGACGTTTCGTCATCACGCTGAGGTCTGAGTTGGTCATTTTGGTGTCACAAGTGCAGGGAAGAGCAGATCTAGCCCTGCAGATGGTCAATCCACTGCTCATGACCTTATGCAACACAATAGCCACTCACCTGTACCTTCTCCAGCGTTTGATCTGCCATCCACTGGCCACCTTGGTGACAATTTCGAAATTCCCGCACCCGCTATCATGTTGAGGTGCTCCAGTTGAACCCAGACTGAATCACCCTATTTGCAGGCACTCTGCAATGGTGTTGGTACCCACAACGGTCGCAATGCTGCACTACCATTTCCACATGGCATCCAGGTCAGCATGGGCGAGAGTGGTGGCAGCGCTGCACACAATGATGGAGTTAGGTCCTGTACAGACTGTGAAAACTGGAAATGAAAGTTTCAGTTTCATGTCACATGTAGTCACGTGCAACTATCAAACATGACCTACACTGCCGCACAGGAGCATCCAGATTCCCTTGAGTGTACCATACTTCCAATTTACCTGCCCAAATGTCGAGATCCAGTTCGTCATCAGTCCACTCGTTGCGCTTACAAGGCACTGTAATAAATCCACTTTCCATTGGAAATAGTCAGTCTTCAAAGGCTCATAAGAAGGCAGCACATTGGACTGATGAAGAAATGACAATGCTCCTCAATTTTCTTATCAGAGAGCTATCAAAGGCTGGTGATGGCAGTAACTTCAAAAAATCGACATGGATAGCAGCAGCAGCTGTCATGGAGCAAGAATTCCAGATCACAAAAGGTAGAGCAAAGGATACCGAGGCATGTGAATGGAGATTCCAGCTGGTGAGTTTTTCGTGTCACTATTGATCTAGATTTAATACTAATAAATAGATTAGATGAAGAGTCAATACACAGCTGTTGTTACACTGAAGAACGCCTCTGGATTTACGTATTCTGATAAGAATGGAGCTGGGATTACCCTCGAGCAAGCAGACATATGGAATAGATACGTCAAGATCCGCACCTAGTGACTATAGCTCATGAACACTACTGATAATACACAATAAACAGTCCCATAAACATGCGAAGCCCTTTAGAAACAAGGGCTTCATTCACTTCCAGTCTATGGAGTGCTTTGCCCCCAGTACAAGCAGGGGGAAGTTTGTTTTTCAAGGGGCGAAAACAGCATTTACTGACCATCCAATGCTGGCCCTCAATCTCTGTCAACTTTTGGCCACTGCAAATGAGATATCATTGGACAATCCCCAGCAACCAGAGATGGGGCAGAATCCCTTATCATCTAGTGCCATTAATCTGACTTTCATGCCACTGTCTGCCTCATCCAGTTCTATCTCACTGTCTGCCATTGTTTCTAGTACATCCAGTCTCACTAGCATTAGCTGGACAAAGAGAAAGGTGCCCAACTCGGCTGCTGGGTCTGGAACTAGTTTGTACAAACGATCGCGTCCACTATCCACTACCACACAGGCACAGCAAGCAGGTAGTGCTGCTATGCAAGAGATCACAACTGCCATCAAAGACCTTTCATGAAACATGGGACAGCCTCCTGCTGATGACCTTAGTATCGCCATCGACATCCTCAATGAACATACCGAATTATCAACCATTCAAAGGCTTGATATCAGCGACTACCTCGCCCTCCCTGAAAACTGGAACCAGGCCATCATTTTCTGAAAGCTGAGTGAGGAGGATAGAAGGCAGTGGTTAGTACATTGGCTGAAGGACATTGCTCACAAGGCTCAGCTGGCTGAGCACTCGGGTGA
Source organism: Pulveroboletus ravenelii (assembly GCA_038090235.1). Classification (NCBI taxonomy): domain Eukaryota; kingdom Fungi; phylum Basidiomycota; class Agaricomycetes; order Boletales; family Boletaceae; genus Pulveroboletus; species Pulveroboletus ravenelii. The sequence goes on from JBBPMH010000098.1 coordinate 54,974, forward strand.
GATGGAAGTCAATACAGACAACTAACACTGTCTTACTTTGTACCATTCAAGTCTACTCTGTTTGTAATAAATACATGTTTCTGTGAACCGACCTATAATCTGCATTGGGCAAGTTCCAGCTGGTAATCATCCCACATCACTTGTGCAATTCCATCATGGCGCTGGTCTGCACATCGTTGTTCTGCTCCATCTGCTGGTCCATTTCCAAGTACTCCAGCCTGCTCATCTTCCCCATCTGCAGCAAACTCTATCTCTGAGAGGTCAGGGTTGAAAAAGTTGTCAGGATCGTATCAGCGGATAAAGTTGTGAATCGCACATAGTGCAATCAGGAGTCGGGCTTGAACATGCATGTCATATTTGAGTGGGATCTGGAGGGCATGGAACTTGCACTTTATGACACCAAAAATGCGCTCAATGATATTTCAGAGCACAGCGTGTCATAGATTGAATAGTTCTTTCCGGTTCTGGGGCCTGGACACAATTAATCTAATTTACAGTATATCAATGAATAAACGCACCTTAGACTCGCCCAACACCACTCATAGAGATGATACCGAACACTGCGGTATGGCACAAGAAGTGCATCAGATGTCCCAAACCCTGTGTCAGCAAGGAGGTACTTTCCCTGAGGCATCCGAAGGTTGTTGGTGTGTGTGTCATTCCACATCGTAGCATCTGCAGTCAAACCATCCCAGCCAGTAAGTGCATAAGTGAAAAAGAAATCAAAATCACAGATGAACAGACAGTTCTGTGAAAGGAATCCCTTGCAGTTCCACATGTGCAGATGGTCATCAGTGGCAGTGAAAACACAAATATGGGTCCCATCAACCACCCTGATACAGTTGCGGAAGAAGCGGAAGTGTCGATCATCAGTGATCACTGATGATATTGGGGTTTCTGCAGTTGGAAACTTGACCTGAGAAGTGTAGAATAGTGCGCTTGAAAAAAAAAGACAGCATTCATTTAAAATACCTTTGGAAATGTCAGAATTCATAAGTACATGTATCCTTATAAGCACTGACTTGTTGACTGTACTCTGGGAGTGTTAAAACCTCTCCACAACGTGCTGGGATGTTAGGCCAGTGACACATGTGTGCATGAAGATTCCAAGCTGTTCCTTGATGGATATTCCATTTTGCGAACGGCTGATGCCTTGGCGTATCAGTATTTGAACTAATTGATCAAACACACCATGCCCAATACCCAAGCATGTCTGGATCTGATCCGGATGGCTATTTATCAACTCAATCATCCATCCTTCACCAGTGAGAATCAAGGTATAATAAGGAATTGGTGCGGTGGGTGTCAAAAATAGTAGGTTACAGTAGTAGACTAGCTGAGTTACAAGGATGGAAATGAGAATCACAAGGCAGCAGCAGCATTGCTCTTGGGTATGTTGAGCCTCTAGATCCATTGTCAAGTACCTATGATGTGCTGTCGATGCATATCTGATGGGATCTGGACACTCCCATGCAGCAGTGTAGGTCATGTTTGGTAGTTGCACATGACTACACATGACATGAAACTGAAACTTTCATTTCTGGTTTTCGCAGTCTGTACAGGACCTTAGTGGTGAGTGCAGTGAGAACGGACACACCAGCGAAACCGGCACAGCCACAGGCACATGGGAGTTTGACAATGACAAAACGGCTTATGCGATGTCAGCTGATGTTGCCACAACTGAAGCCCTGGAACCCATGACCATAGAGGAAGTGCAGAGTCAGCCGGATTGGGCGAAGTGGGACGAAGTGATTGCAGCTGAGTTGAGGAGCCTTGACGAAGCGCACATGTGGGATGTGGTTGAACAGCCAGCAAAGACAAACATGGTGAGTTGCAAGTGGGTTTTCAAAATAAAGAAGAATACAGCTGGTGAAATCGACAAATACAAAGCACAACTCATAGCATGTGGGTTTACTCAACAACTCGGCATCAACTACGATGAAACTTATGTGCCTGTCACTCAACTCGCCTCAATCCATTTGATCCTTGCAATTGTGGCACGCCAAGACTGGGACATCGACATCTTTGACTTTCACAGCACTTTTCTCAATGGAAAACTGGATGATGACGAGGTCATCTACATGGAACTGCCTTTTGGTGTAAACAAAGGTGACTGTTTCTGTGACCTTGTTGCCCGACTCCATGTTGTGCTCTACGGGTCGAAACAAGGTGCTCTCAAGTGGTACCTATGGCTCTCGAAAGTGCTTGCCAAGTTGGGATTCACACACATGGAGGCTGATTGGGGAGTCTTTGTCACATTGCTAGGGCCAAACATATTGATTCTAGCATCACACATTAATGATTGTACTGTCACAGGGAATTCAAAGGGACTTATCAAGGCCTTCAAGGCTGAGATAGGGTTGCACTTTCAAATTACAGATCTCGGGCCTATTAGCTGGCTTCTCGGCATGAAAATAACTCGAGATCATAGTGCATGCACCATTTCCCCCTCCCAGAAACCATACATCACTGCTATTTTCAATAAGTTCAATTTCACTGACACAAAGCCCATCTCAGTGCCTCTTGACCCCAATGCACTGCTTTCTGAGTCTCAAAGTCTGCAGACTATGAGTGAGGTTGCCTGAATGTGAAACATCCCCTACCACCAAGCCACTGGCTCGCTCATTCATCTTGCAGCTGGTACACAGCCCAACATCACTTTTGCTACTTTCTACATCTGTGAGTTCAATGCAAACCCAGAATGGGCCCATTGGGAAGCTGTTAAACGAATTTATCGGTATCTTGTCAGCACAAAAACTTGGGCGCTGACATTTGGAACTCAGAATTGCGGCCTTGTTGGATATGTGGATGCAAACGGTGCTTCACAGGAACATTGTCATGCGATCACAGGATTTCCTTGTTGATGGTGGCACAATCCTGTGGGATTCTTGCAAGCAAGAGCTCATCACTCTTTTCACGGCCGAATCTGAGTATGTCACTGCAACCCATGCTGCCAAAGAAGCCATCTGGCTTCGTCATCTCATTGGAGAGATCTTTGGGCCGCTTCAGCATCCCACAGTTCTCTATGGGGACAATCAGTCAGCCATTGTGCTGACTTGGGATAGTAGTTTTCATGCTCATATGAAACACATTGATATATGATACCATTTTCACTTTACTATTGACCAAGGTCATATTCGTTTTCTTTACTGCCCTACTAATAGTATGGTTGCAGATACTCTTACTAAAGCTCTTCCAAGCATCAAGGCAAAACACTTCGCTTCTGAGCTTGAACTACACTCTTCTGCTTGTGGGAGAGTGTAGGAGTTATAAAGTACTTTGATTATGTAATGACACCGCTCGATAGTTATACTTCGTTTTGGGTGCATTACATCTCAGTAACTGTCTACTACAGTACTGACGTGAGCCACTCACTCATTTAGGCCAGATCATCTACTTACATACCTTAGTCCTACTGCGTTCTATAGGTATGATGAATAAAGTAACTGTCTACTACAGTACTGAGTCCTACTGCATTCTATAGCTTGTTCTTCATAGTCTGCAATGTAGGGGCCAATATCATAGACTGCTCAGTGATAGCATTGATTGCCATACTGCACCACATCCAATTGAGTCATGTATAATCTCAGCACCTGAAGTATGTGAGATAGAGAGACATGGAACAGCTGGTGATGGAACTCACAAAACAAGTTGTTCTTGCCTCTTCATGTGTAGCTAGTTGTCATTATATTTTATTTACAATGTGCTTACTTTTGGGAGTGGTAAGAAAGCCAATTAAAGCAATGCCATCACAATGTGACCATCAAGTGCTATTGTGGAGGTTCCCAATTGATAGATACAGGGGATAGTAATCATATTGTCCTGTTGCCACAGATATGGTTGTCTTGTTGCTGCCCAGCACAACAGACACCAACATTGTGCCCTTACAGTCTGCATGGTCATGCACAATCATATCCTGGTGTGTAATCAGTCATAATCATTAAAAGATGAAGAAATGAATACATATAGCTTGATTCCAAGCCCAATTACCACCCATGAAGTCTTAAAACCATCACTTATATGGATGGTCTGGTGTGGACACCAATACCACACATTATATGTTGCATTCATCCAGGGCACCAGTACCTGATCTTCTTCACCATCCACCATGTTAGTATACTGGAGGGAGAAACACTCCCATTTTGACATTCTCCTCTTGAATGGCATCAATAGTCTTGTAAATATCCTTATAATAGGCAGCTGCCAGCCCTGAGGAGGGATTCACCCCATATGTCCAAAAGTGTGTCAATTTGTTATGCAGGCATCTGGTTGCATGAGTATAGAAAATTGGCTAGTTTAAACTGTAAATAATCACAGAATGGTGTCCAGTCATCCTCATTATGTGCAACCAGGGGAGGGGGTGATGCATCAAGTGGAAGGAAGTCTCCAGTGGAATCACAAGGACATTCTATCAAGAAACTAGTCAGAAAAAAAAAGTTCAATATTGCCCTAGACCAGTCTGTGATTAACAGGTAATAATTACAATAGACAGCATCATGAGAGCCTAAATATTGAGCTCAACTTGTGGGGGGGTAACCTTCATCTCCATCTCCTATGTTTCTAGGAGTTAAACTTTGAGTTCACCAAGAATTGGGAGAAGTGGGTGGAGGATTTGACTGAGTATGCAGAAAAGAGGGAGGGAGGATAGACACCCAATGGTGCTTATTGTGCTGATGTTGCATTAGTCCCAATTGATTTTTGAACCAATGGTTGCAGTCTGGCACTGGGCATAAATATTGAAGCTAGGTGTATTGCAAAGTGGGGAGCATGAAAACTGACTATAAACAGTCAAATTGGTAGGGAGCTTGTTGATCCTGTCAAACAGCCTTTGAAAAATACAAACAAAGTTTGCTAAGGGACAGGGTCAGCACAATATAAACAGGAAGGAGGTGCTATATACCCAAACCATTTTTTTCCTATCCCCTTTCTTCAAGTACTGTTACTTCCTGCCCATTCTCTCAGCACATACATTCATTTCTGCTGCCACTTAAACATGGCTGCACCACACCATCTGAGAGAAGGAGGGAACCAGGCAGCACTGCCTACTCAAGCCTTTGAATGCCATATTACATGGAAGTCCAATACCACCACTTGACCTGGTTTACCAGACAAACCTATGCCCAGGCACACATCTAAATAGAAGTGTGCAAATAAAGAACAAATTAGGCTTATGTGAGAGGCCAAGAAGACAGCCAAGGAAGATTTTTACCAGCGAATTTCAAGTGTGCAAGCCCAAATGGTTGTTGAGCAATCAGAGGCCCAAAAGGATCACACAGCTATACAACCAAAGTCTCACCTTGTTAAAAGGCCTGATGCTGGAAGAAAGGAAAACAAAGCAGTTATTCTACCACCCCATTACCCTGGTCAGTCAGGTTGTGAGGCTGGAAAGAGACCCAATTTGAAAACAATCTTGTCAGAGGTGACACATAAGCAGTTGGCTATGGAAAAAGCAGAAGCCAAAGCCTGCAGTAAGTGCATACCTGAATCTTCATACCATATCCAAGGGTAGTGCACTAATGACTGGTTTCCAGTCAGCAAGCCAATGCATCAAACTCACATATTGAATCTCCTACCTATCATAATGCAACCCATACTTCAATCAAATCATTGTCAACTGTTCCCAATGCTGAAAACAAGGATGAGGATGAGCTCAAGTATGTGGAGTATTTCAAGGGTGAGTCTAAGGTGCATCAGTCAGTTTCAAATTGGCCAGGACATCACTTACCATACTGCCAGCAGCCAACCTTATCTCAGGTGCAAGTTGTGCATTTCAACATTGACAACCTTGCTGACTTTATGGATTCTGACTGAACACCATGATATAAGCAAGGAAAGCTGAAGTGCAAACTCAACTTACAGAACAATTGGGAGGAAGACAAAGTGGACACCAAGCCTGCCAGTGAAGGTGAGGCAATAGAGATGGACCACCAGGGCCCAAGGTGTCTCACATGCCAGATATCCTGTCCAGTTTTACAGTGACTTCCAAAATTGAGTCAATGTTTTGAGAATTTGAAGTATTTGTTATATGTCAAAAGTGAAATTATGTAATTTGAATAAGTATCTATGAAGATATGGTCAATCCAAATTTACAAGTCATTGACTTAATTTTGTAACTATATATCAAATCTGTAGAATTAGCCAATTCTAGTACTTTGTATGACTTCCTTTTGCCTTGATTACTGCTTGGATCCTCCTAGGCATGCTCTCAATCAAGTTTTGAAACACCTCTGGATCTATATTTTTCCACTCTTTTTCCACTCTCTCCCAAATCTCATATTCCCTTAGTCTGTCTTGGATACTTGGCAAGTTCCTTTTTAATATGATGCCAGAGGTTTTTAATGGGATTAAGATCTGGAGATTGTGGATGCCAATCTAGGACATTGATGTTATTGTCTTCCATTCACTTTTTAACCTTTTTGGAGGTATGTTTGAGGTTAATGTCCTATTGAAAAATAATATCCTTTAGAGAAATTCCAGATTTTTCCAAGCTGGAAAGCAAGCTATCCTTCAAAATGCCCACATATTGGTTGGCATCCATCCTTATCTCAACCTCTACAAGGTGCCTAATACCTTCCCAACCCCTACACCCCTATATCATAATATTTCCTCCTCCAAATTTCACTGTTCTCTGAACCTCTCTGCTAATAAGGCCCTTACAGTGGCTCAAAAAACTGTCTGGATGTTTGCATATTTTGCACTAAGTGCAATGCCCTGTGAGAAATACTAACCCTAACCCTAGCATGTGAGTATGCCAAATAGAGTAGTAACTCTTGGCTTTCTATTGGTCCAATATTTAAGAGATTCAGATAAGATCTGATGAAATGGGAGCTATTTCAAAACCATGACTTATTTGGACAGTTTTTTGACTTTTTATCTGAGTTACATATATTGGAT
>JBBPMH010000099.1:0-61718 GCA_038090235.1 Pulveroboletus ravenelii
GAAAGAATGTTAAGTAGAGAACAGGGGCTCATCTTCGCATTTATACTATGGTGGACCATTGTTGTCAAAGCGTGCAGCAGATGCAGGTGGCCCGTAAGGACAAAATAGGCAATGAGTATGGACCATTGGACCACGAATAGGGGATGAGTGGACGACACCTGGCAACAAACGAAAGACAATAAATGTGGACCGTATCTACGACTTGTTTGTGGCTTGGGCCAGTGGTGGGAACCTGCATGCTGTCGATGGCCACCACGGAAGTGTGAATCGCAACGTTCCTGCGTGCAGAGAGACAGAGATCGCACGCCAGTCGAATGCCATATCGTTCTGTCTCTTGCAGTCGAGGTTGGTATATGGTAGTCGGGCCCGAGGAGCAACGCGTGGCGTGATCCAAAGCACTCGATCGGTGAGACACAGCTACGTAGCGCTTTGTTTAAATTGCTCATGCCAGGGGAAAAGTGCCACCCCTGCGGAATTCGGGGTGGTCAAGCCTGCCCGGGCAGGCAATTCTGTAATGCGTTTTGGAGTTTCGTTCGCATCCGGGCTTGAGTCCTTGGATGTGCCTTATCGATGGTCGAGCCAGTCTCAGTGCGACGTGTTTAGCCGAGAACGACTCTGAAGAAGATCGTTGAAACATGGTGCGAGTTCATATTGAATATTCGTGCGAACTGGTTCAAAGAGTCGTCGATGCTTGGGTCCACGTTGCATCCCAACGTTAGTCTACTCATGTTCTACTGAATTTCCTTAGTCTCGACGCATTTTTTCCTTACCTGCAAATAGGCGTCAACATGATGCTCAATGGTACTCTATATTTCAGTTATGAAAAACAACCTCGAGCCCAGGCATTCTGTGAAGACAAGTAAACGCGACTTCCGGCTTAGTGTTCTACTCATACTCGATACCTCGTCGTGAGTTCGCAATGGCATCCTTGATTCGTTTTCCACTATGATCCCTTCGCCGAGTTTGGGCGTCTCTTCGATGACGCGTTCAATGATCGTTTCCGGACGCTCTTTTCATCGGTCAAGGTTGGACGTGATAGGCGCATCCTTGATATTCCTAGACTTTGAGTATTACTTGACATCCTCTGTCCTTCAGAATGGACGTGAAACAAATCCAACGATTGCCGACACCATTCACTGCAACATTCGAACTACACTCAGGGTAAAGCCCGAGGACGTTACCGTCGAACCTGCAAACAGAACCAACCGACGGTGTCGGGCAAGTCTGCAGCGTCTCGTTCTCACGATGGGACCAGGCATATCGTCCGCGAACGTCGTTATGGCAAGTTTGCCCAGACGCTACAGCTTCCCTTTGGAACCAAGGTAATGTTCAAAAGGATGATTGGAATGATGTGGATGCGGATGCGGATGCATACATTGTAGCCTGAAGACATACGGGTTCACTTGAAGAACAGCCTTCTCGCGATGACATTCCCAAAGACGCGCCCCGAACAACGACTGCAGTGTATTACCATCCAGTAGATGGCTTCCCGATTAGTCTGGTGACTAGCCCCCTAGCCTATTGATGGTTTGACCCCGTAAACGGACTAGTCACCGGACTGCTTCCCGATCTATGTGGCTTATGATAATACTATTGGCTCTGCGTGTATGGTCATACAAGCACAGGCCTGTCGACGGAAGGGACTTTGATTCATCAAAGCCAGGGTGGCAAGTGTATTGACAACTTGACCAACTTGTAAACTATGGTGAGTCGTGCCTGGGCAATTCGCCCTAGTTTGGCTGCATGGCTTCGTATGATCAATACCCAAAATTTGTCTTGCTTTGGAGGACTATCGGCTCCGCAAGTGTAAGGTTATCCGCGCGAGGCTTAAAGTTAGTCTGCTCGGTTAACAGGGCGTTTCAAACACGCATTCTGTCAACGAACAAAAAACTACCTGTTCAATATAATCAGGACCCTGTTTCTGACAAGGTACACAACTCATAATGGTTAACGGGTCACTCAACACCCACTCTGATGGGACGTGCCTGTACCTGACAATGACTGCGAAAGTTGAACTCGTGTTCACCGAGTCCCTGGAGGCTGAAGATGTCAGCTCCTCCAGGTCAGGACGCCTACTCTCTACCTTAAAAATAAGATAACAAGATATATATAAAAAGGAGGGGGCGGGAAAAAGCCAACGAGCGAGATTTACTGTAACAACGGGAAATGGAAAAGCAATGCGAACGAACGATGCGAGCAGTGTTAAAAGTCTCCAGGAGGATAGCTTGCGATGAACCCTTGTCTGGGAAGAGAAGATGATGTCGGGTCCCGTTCCGTCACTCAATAACGTAGAACTCGGGGACCCAGACGTTCCTATAGTAATGAATTGAGAATAGGACCACGTCAGTCACGCGGATGCCCTCGGAGCCAGCAGTCAATGCCCATTCTTTCCAAGCTGGGTCTATGGGATGTCTCTGCGCCAAGTCAGCCCCGAATGTCAACGATTGATTAGAAAAAAAGGGGGGAGGAGGGGGAGGACCACCCAAAACGAACAGAAACACTTACGCATATGCGTTTATGAAAGTCGAGAAGGAGAGCGCAAATCTCTCTGGCAAACTCTTGACGAGTCATATATCTCTCGTCCGGACGAACATTAATCCGTCCGAGCATCGGCTTGCCAACCGTTCTGGGATCATATCCGGGCCACTTTGAACAGTATCAGTATCAGTAGGGGGTCAGTCGATGGCGAGGTGTCTCATCCCTCTGAACAGGGGAGAGCATGCTCACCTCGAGATTGACCACGGTCGACCTCCAACCATGGTGTGCGAATATGACGTCGTTCGGAGAGTCGATGACGACGGTGTCCTTGAGGATATCTCTCGCTCGGACACCGGGCCATCTGTGAGCACTGAACGTAATCGCCGGAACGGCTTCGTGAGGGGGACTGAGATGGGGCGGACGAGGTACGCGCTCAATCCGTCGTTGGTCCAGCAGCACGTAAAATCTCGGCATAGCCGCATGCATGGCTCCCGGGTGAAGAGGAGGGTTGACGGCACGGGCGTGATACTAGATACGGGAGAAAGGTAAGCATGAAGGGGGAGATGTGCTCCAGTATTCCCACCTGACCAGATCCAGCGCGGGTGGTGCACAGCACGAGATCCTGAGGGCTCATGCATTCCATGCTCGAAAGTTAGGGGAGGCTGTCGGTCGAGTAGAATAGGTGAGGATGGGGGATAATATTTCTTTTGCCATCCAAGGAAAGCAGAAGCATGGTCGCATATGTACTTGGCGCATGGCAAAGCCCACCAGCGCTCAAGCCCTGTGCTGTCTAAGCGCACAGGAAAGCCAAAGCGGTGGGACCCACATCCATAAACAACACGTCAAGTTACGCCGATAATAAACGAGCCTTCAGGCATCAGACTTGAGCTCCGACGATTCGGCAAATTTATCCTACAAATGGGTAAAAAAAGAGAACACTGGAGCTTAACCGAGACATTTCCATTTTGGTAGAACAATGGCCGCGAGCTACTGCATGTAGGTGTCCTGTGAGATTATCAAAGGGAACCAAAGTGGCGCTTGGTTGTTCGACGTCAGCACTGTAAACTGCGGTATATTAAATCTACACAACTTACCGAGGCATTGACACGACCGTTAGCTAGGTGCTATTCGACCTACCGTTCGTCCTCACAAACTTTGCATAGGTAGCCTGACGATTTCAAATGATATTTCTGTCATCCGCCAAATACAATACTTCTGCGATCCGGCAAATCTTGAGTAAGTTCACATGTAAAAAAGTATTCGAGTTTCAACTTCTGAGGCTCGTCTCCGGGGCATGCTCCGTCCGTCATGCTTTCGAGCCTTGGTCCATAACCTCGACGGAATCGCTTCTCTTTTCATCCACGTCGTCCATCGGTGCATCGTCCTGTCCACCGCCTTCCTCGAACGCCGTCTTATGTTGTTCAAAGTGAGAAGCATGATGCCTAGTCGACGGAGCATTGCAGCAAAACGATCAATGACCATAGTCATGGAAGCAAATAAAGGATACGCGTACTCGGGTCCAACGACAGTGATGAGGATCACAAAGGCAGCAACGACACCAATAAAGATACCTTGCACCTCCGCATATCCAGGAACGGATTTCCGCACGCCATTTTCCAGCACATACGTCTCAAAGTTCTTACCACCAGCTGTGAGCAGGTTTATGTTAGACAAAATAATAATAACAATAATAAGAGGCGATCTGGACGCACTTGCTTCGATTTGGGCGGAAGCGGCGGAAATCATCTGTAGCTCAGCAGCAATCAGTCACACATACTATTGCTGCGGGGACGTTTCAACATAGGACGTACGTTTCCGAGTTGGTAGGCGACACCAGGGAATGTCGCCCTAAATGCCGGAGGGGACATCTCCGCCAGTTGGATAGGAATCTGGTGCTCACGATCAACATGAACACATGTACAAGGCGGACACGATGCGTACAACGCCCCACGCCCCTTGGACTCCAAACTGCACACAGAACGCACCGGCAGTAAGGGCTGCGAAGGACATAGGAAGAATCCAGAGTGGGATGAATGCTGCCAAACCAGATCGGTACTGAGACTAGATCCGAGCACTCATTCAATTGGCACCTACCACCGACGAGTAGGATGAAGACGCTGTAAGTAATTTGGAAGATTAGTGGGCGACGGATAGTGGTTTATCCAGCGTGGGTGCAACGTACATTATCGTCAGCCGACGCCCCAAGTATTGACTCGTGCTGCCAGCAATGGCGCCACCCCTATGGATTTGCAGACGGATGTGGTCAACTGAACTACGTGCAGTCCTAAAATACCCACATAATTGCTCCCTACGGATTAACACGAAGTCTGTTACCTAGTTAAAGAGAGGAACATATAAGGAGGCACATACACAATTTCCGACGATAGTTGCAATAGTCGCTTGGTGTGAAGAGAAGCCCTTCGAACTTTGCAAGTAGGTGGGATAAAGATCCTACCAGAGGAATAAAAAATCAGTTAGGATTAGCAAGATCCATCACAAGCACTCTGACGAAAGTTCTCACCTGAGAGCCATGGGACAAAAAATTGAATCCTACGATAGGGAGGCAGATACTCGGATAAGATAATGCCCAATGAACAGAGAAGCCTCGCTACAAAAAAACGCACCAGCCATAAGAAAAATGGCATATATACACAACTTCCAATGGTGTTTGAGCATTTCCTTTGTTTCTCTCAGGAAGACCTTGGTCTTCTGTGAAGTATCTGCTCCTCGCTCCCTCTCTATCTGCTTTGCACGCAAGAACACAGCGGATTCGGGAATGACGGCGCGAATGCACGCGGCAGTGAAGAGCAAGGAGCTACCAGTCCAAAACATAGCCCGCCATTGGTGCGGGTTGTGCGGGACGACTGTGAGGTTGATGATGGCGGCGAGGAGATAGCCGAGTGCATAACCTTGCTGAACGATGCCACTCCCGAGACCACGAAGCTCAACCGGAAGATTCTCGAGAGATGTGGAGGCCGCAAGACCCCAAATTCCGCCCATCGCAACACCAAAAAGTGATCGCACAGCCAAAAACTCGGTGAAAGTGCGCACGAAGCTGGTCCCGAGAGAGAAGGAGCAACATAAGAGCAAATTGAAAGTGAGAGGCCACCTGCGCCCAAAACGGTCTGACAAGATACCAAAGGTGACCTGAGCCGACGTCAATGATGGAACCCGCCAAACGAAACATCTTGGAACTTACGGCACCGATCGATCTAAACAACAAGGTAAGAGTGATTGCGGTTGTCTGGGCGGATGATGAGTCTCGTACAAGGCCACAGTTGGGGGTCTCAAAGTGAACCTACTATTGATGCCGTTGGCTTATTAAACTGCTTGGAGAGCAACGGCAAATTAAGCGCCACGCTGAAGAAATCGAACGCATCGCAAGTCCATGCAAGCCAACTAACGCCAGGCAGCAGAGATTAGTTGCAAGATAACACCAGAACAATGCCAAACGTGAGATTGCTCACCCAGAGAGGAACTGGGCCCACTGAAGAAAAGTGAGAGACTTGAGTGCTGCAAGGACACTCGACGCTGAGGTACCCTTCTCCCTCTTCGGAACAAAGCTTTTTATGAAGCGCGACATGGTCATTGAAAAGGGGATGTGACTGGAGAAGCACAAGAATCTAGCAGGTAGCTTTTATTAAAATACCTGAAACTGCTAGTTTCAGGTGTGGCCTGAGTGCTCGTTATCTTGGCATACCACCCATCGAAGGACTCCGTGGAGTAGGCGGTCTCCCGTGTGGAATTTGTTCAAGAACCAGATGCAAGATGTCCCAATGAGGAATACCATCCATATTCCGTGCATGTGACGACGAAAAAGGGCAATACGTCGCCATTCCGTCGTTGCCGGCAATGAAATCGTCATTTACATGGATTGAACCCACCGAACACCCCAAAACTCCCAACCGATGACGCCCGAACCATCTGATCCGCATCGCCGGTCCATTCCGAATGAGGAGCCCAGGCTCTGGTTATGGATGATAGCACGACTGGAGGCTTGTGGAAAGGAAAGAAAATCGATGACCCGCTTTCAACAAGCCATTGTGTTGAGTTCGCGTGTTGTCAAAGTTGGTGTATCAGAGATGAGTGTTCTGTGCTACCACCGTGTCAGTCTAGTGCTTCACCTTTACCCACAAACCAAGTTGTGTCAACGCGGAAGTGTTCGGAAGAAACTCGGGTACGAACACATACCAGCTGCGTCATATGGATTTACTTCAGTCACATCTCGACAGACCAATTGCACCCCATTTCTTGATTTCGTACCCCTGTAAGAGCGGGCAAACTTGGGGAAGGCGGCAGCCCTAAAACGGGGCACCATCTTGAAACGAACGCCCCAAGGTAGACTAATTCAATCGACTGACGTCACGTGGGAAACCACCAAGGTTCCACCATTGCCCCACACACAAATCGAAACATGGTAGTGGAGTTCTTTTTTTGATACAACATCGCCCGCAATTCACTTATGAAGGCCCCAACCACCTTCAAGCTACGAATATGCCATAATGAACCTCGGAAAAAAAAACGCACAGAAGAGGTGGCAAATGAAGGCGGGGACATCGAATGACAATGTCGAGGCACAAGAGGCCACCCCCGCGCATAACGCGGCGATCGATAACGAGATAGTCCCATTGAGCTATATCCGGGGAAGCATTTATCATTACTGAGCAGAATCCCAAAGCCGGGGTACGTAGGGACCTGAGGCCTGACAGGGGTCCGTCATCAGACGAACTAAAGGATGCGGATCAATATGGGACCGCGATAACGACAAGGAGCTAGCCGTAGGAAGTGGGAACGGCAACATCGGGAACTTGAAGCTCCTGAGATCCAAATCAGCATACATACCTGAGCTGGACAGTATGGAAACAACAGGAGTAACTCATTACATGATTGATCGGTATCTCCTTCATCCCGTTGAGCATTTTGAGCGCGCCGACTAGGCTCTGAGGCTTGGGCTTAGGGTGCCCCACAGTATTGATGTGTATGGGTTAACTTGAGTTTTTCAGACTCAGATGAGTGGTAGGCTCTACAGTATACCATATTCGGCCTCCCTTTCTTTCACATCTTTCCTTTGGACATCCTTCAGTTACTTTGTGATCCGACTATCCTCGGAGGGAGTGGGGCTCCAAGCCTCCAACAGATCTGAGCCTCAGCAGAAGACCGAAACATGAAGGAATGGGTTTCGGCATAACAAGTGACGCACGCACTACCTCAGTGACAGACTCTGCAACGTCATCTCCGGAGTCCCTGGTAGCTGCCATGACGAGCCTACCGCTGAGCCGGTCCATTCTCTCACAACGTGACACGGTTCAAGCACCTTATCACAAAATCTCTGTGTACACTCAAACGTGACAGCATCTCTCGTCGACAGCGCCCCCCCACACTACGCCTGTACAAAAGGATGACCCAGAAACGCCGCGGAACGCGAGGCTTGATCGCTTCCGAGCGTTCTATCAAGTTACATACCCCGAACGCAAATTCTCCAGGCACGGTCCTGGGACTCCTGCTGCGGTCGTGGCCGACGCTGAACGAAATCCACTCGTCGTTCAGAAGCGTCACGCCAACGAGATTGTCTGAGAGAGCCGTTCTGAGGAGCGTTGTTTTGACGAGAGCTGAACCTGGGTCGTCGTAGGAACATAACTGTACCTCGGGTACTACGAGGATGCTCATCGATACCCCTACGTTCGTGAGTATGATGGGCTCTCGCGCGGGTATCAGGGTCTCTTGATCCTCCCATTGGAAGTCAGCTGCTGGGTATAGCAGATGCCCGTGTGCGAACTCATAAACGCGGGTCGGTGTCGGTCGCACAGGACAGCAAAAAAAGGCAAATAAGGAGCCGAGGTCAAGCGAGGCCAAGCGAGCAGTGGACCTCGCCTGACCCATTTCGAAGAAGAGATAGACACGTGTACATTACATTTTATACAGAATGCGTTCACATTGGGCTAGAGCCCGCTTACGGTGTCCCGATAGTCAACATTTACGCCTTTTTGTCTGTCTTTAGTAGGCTCATCCCGAGGCATGCTCCGTCCGTTATGCTATTGAGCCTTGGTCCATATCCTCGACGGAATTGATTCTCTTTTCGTCCACGTCGCCCATCGGTACATCGTCCTGTCCACCGCCTTCTTCGAACGCCGTCTTATGCTGTTCAAAGTGGGAAGCATGATGCCTAGTCGACGGAGCATTGCAACAAAACGATCAATGACCATAGTCATGGAAGCAAATAAAGGATACGCGTACTCGGGTCCAACGATAGTGATGAGGATCACAAAGGCAGCAACGACACCAATGAAGATGCCTTGCACCTCCGCATATCCAGGAACGGATTTCAACACGCCATGTTCCAGTACATGCGTCTCAAAGTTCTTACCACCAGCTGTGAGCAGGTTTAAGTTAGACAAAATAATAATAATAATAGGAGGCGATCCGGGCGCACTTGCTTCGATTTGGGCGGAAGCGGCGGAAATCATCTGTAGCTCAACAGTAATCAGTCACACATATTATTGCAGCGAGGACGTTTCAACATAGGACGTACGCTTCCGAGTTGGTAGGTGACACCAGGGAATGTCGCCCTAAATGCCGGAGGGGACATCTCCGCCAGTTGGATAGGAATCTGGTGCCCACGTCAACATGAACACATGTACGAGGCGGACACGATGCGTACAACGCCCCACGCCCCTTGGACTCCAAACTGCACACAGAACGCACCGGCAGCAAGGGCTGCGAAGGACATAGGAAGAATCCAGAGTGGGATGAATGCTGCCAAACCAGATCGGTACTGAGACTAGACTTGAGCACTCATTCAATTGGCACCTACCACCGACGAGCAGAATAAAGACGCTGTAAGAAGTTTGGAAGATTATTTGGCGACGGGTAGTGGTTTATCCAGCGTGGATGCAACATACATTATGGTCAGCCGACGCCCCAAGTATTGACTCATGCTACCAGCAATGGCACCACCCCTATGGATTTGCAGACGGATGTGGTCAGCTGGACTACGTGCAGTCCTAAAATACCCACGCAATTGCTCCCTACGGATCAATACAAAGTCCGTTACCCAATAAAAGAGAGGAACATATAAGGAGGCACATACACAATTTCCGACGATAGTCGCAATAGTCGCTTGGTGTGAAGAGAAGCCCTTCGAACTTTGCAAGTAGGTGGGATAAAGATCCTACCAGAGGAATACAAGATCAATTAGGATTAGCAAGATCCATCACAAGCACTCTGACGAAAGTTCTCACCTGAGAGCCATGGGACAAAAAATTGAATCCTGCGATAGGAAAGCAGATACTCGGATAAGATAATTCCCGATAAACAGAGAAGCCTCGCTACAAAAAAACGCACCAGCCATAAGAAAAATGGCATATATACACAACTTCCAATGGTGTTTGAGCATTTCCTTTGTTTCTCTCAGGAAGACCTTGGTCTTCTGTGAAGTATCTGTTCCTCGCTCCCTCTCTATCTGCTTTGCACGCAAGAACACAGCAGATTCGGGAACGACGGCGCGAATGCACGCAGCAGCGAAGAGCAAGGAGCTACCGGTCCAAAACATAGCCCGCCATTGGTGCGGATTGTGAGGGACGACTGTGAGGTTGACGACGGCGGCGAGGAGATAGCCGAGTGCATAACCTTGTTGAACGATACCACTCCCGAGACCACGAAGCTCAACCGGAAGGTTCTCGAGAGATGCAGAGGCTGCGAGACCCCAAATTCCGCCCTTCGCAACACCAAAAAGTGATCGCACAGCCAAAAACTCGGTGAAATTGCGCACGAAGCTAGTCCCGAGAGACAAGAAGCAACATAAGAGCAAATTGAAAGTGAGAGGCCACCTGCGCCCAAAACGGTCTGACAAGATACCAAAGATGACCTGAGCCGACGTCAATGATGGAACCCGCCAAACGAAACATCTTGGAACTTACGGCACCGATCGATCTAAACAACAAGGTAAGAGTGATTGCGGTTGTCTGAGGGGATGATGAGTCTCGTACAAGGCCGCATGAGGGTCTCAAAATGAACTTACTATTGATGTCGTTGGCTTATTAAACTGCTTGGAGAGCAACGGCAAATTGAGCGCCACGCTGAAGAAATCGAACGTATCGCAAGTCCATGCAAGCCAACTAACGCCAGGTAGCAGAGATTAGCCACAGGATAACACCAAGACAATCCCAAACGCGAGATTGCTCACCCAGAGAGGAACTGGGCCCACTGAAGAAAAGTGAGAGACTTGAGTGCTGCAAGGACACTCGACGCTGAGGTGCCCCTCTCCTTCTTGGGAACAAAGCTTTTTAAGAAGCGCGACATGGTCGTTGAAAAGGGGGTCAGCACAAGAGTCTGGCAGGCAGCTTTATGGAAATACCTGAAACTCCTGGTTCCAAGTGTGCCCTGAGTGCTCGTTATTTTGGCATCCCACCTATTGAAGGACTCCGTGGAACGGGCAGTCTCCCATGTGCGATTTGTTCAAGAACCGGATGCTAGATGTCCCAATGAGGAATACCATATATCCATATTCCGTGCATGTGATGACGAAAAGGGGCAGTACGTCGCCATTCCGTCGTTGCCGGCACTGAAATCGTCATTTACATGGATTGAACCCACCGAACACCGCAAAACTCCCGACCGACGACGCCCGAACCATCTGATCCGCACCGCCGGTCTATTCCGCATGAGGAGCTTAGGTTCTTGTTATGTCACACGACTGGACTTTGGGTTGGCGGAAAGGAAAAAGAAAATCGATGATCCACTTTCAACAAGTCATTGTGTCGAGTTCGCATGTTGGCAAAGTCAGTGTATCAGGGACGACTGTTTCCAAGTTCTGTGTTACCACCGTGTCAGTCCGGTGTCTCACCTTTACCCAGTCCAAAACCAAGTTGTGTCAACACGGGAGTGTTCGGAAGAAACTCGGGTACGAAGACATGCCAGCGCACCTGTCATTGCGTCATACGAATTTACTTCGGTCCCATCTCGACAGACCAATTGCGCTCTATATCTTGACTTTGCACTCATGTAAATGCGGGCAAGCTTCGCGAAGGTGACAGCACATCAACGTAGACCAATTTAATCTTGCCCCACGTATGCAACGCACAAATTGAAACATGGTAGTGGGATCCTTTTTTTGGTTCCAACATCGCCTGCAACTCACTCACGAAGGTCCCAACCACCTTCAAGCTAGGAACATGCCATAATGAGCCTTGGAAAAAGACAAACACAGAGAAGAGGTGGCAAATGAAGCAACGCGGGAACATCGAATGATAATATCAAGGCACCCCCGCGCATAACGCGGCGATCGATAACGGGATAACCCCATTGAGCTGTATCCGGGGAAGCATTTACAATCACTGAGCAGAATCCCAAAGCCGGGGTACATAGGGACCTGACAAGGGTCCGTCATCAGACGGGCTGAAGGATACGGATCAATATGGGACCGCAATAACGACTTAAAGAAGCCAGCCGTAGAAAGTGGGAACAGCAACATCAGGAAGCTCCTGAGATCCGAATCAGTATACATACCTGATCTGGACGGTATAGGAACAACAGGAGTAACTCGTTACATTGATCAGTACCTCCTTCATCCCTTTGAACATTTTGAGCGCGCCGACTAGGTTCTGAGGCTCGGACTTAGGGTGCCCTACAGTGTTGATGCATGATGTACAGCTAACTTGAGTTTTTCAGACCATATCCGGCCCCCCTTGGCATATTTGGAGGATCAATTAGGAGCAAGCAATTCTGGACTATGCGCCCTTGCCTCTTAGCCCAACGACCATTATCTTCCGATTTTCTAACCTTTGACGAAGCCGAACTTCCCCCAGACTGTGACTTACCGGGCGTGACGAATACGGGAGGAACAGGACCAAGGGGCGGCCTCCGCCGCCGTCGAGTGATTTATCCACACGTTCAAGTGCGTGACGGAATCCCTCAGGTGAGTGGGCCACCTACAGTAAGGCCGTAGTGTACAGTGCAACAAAAAGTGAGTGGGGCGTCAAGGTATTACTTTTAAAAGTGCCATACAGTGCTGAATTCCACTGCCTTCCATTACATACAATGTATCACTCATGGATCTCACTTACCAAGGCATCACCATCGTCAATGTGTCGTTCAGTCACACCTCGATGCTGGTCAATCATGCATCAGACCTTGCCATGCTCCTCGCGTATTTCAATAGCACCGGGTGGTTCATCATCCATGCAGGCGTCGTCTTGTCCACCGCCCTCCTCAAACGCGGTCTTGTGCTTCTCAAAGTGGGACGAGTGATGTCTATGAGGAACGACGATAAGCACGTGTCCACCAATAGCAGTGGACGACTTACTCGGGGCCAAGGATCGTCACCACCAAGACATATCCAACAACAACACCAATGAAAATCCCTTGCACTGTCGCATAATCGGCAACGTTTTTTGATACGCCACCAACTACGATAGTCGTCCTCAGATGGCTACCAGCCACTAGATTCCACTATCGATTAGTATCAGGGGAACAAACGTGCGAAGTAACACGCACTCGCTTCAATTTGAGAAGATGCAGAAGAGATCATCTAGAGGGTGAAAAACAGTCAACGCATACTAGTATTCTGACAAACGACTGTTACTCACGTTACCGAGCTGATAAGCTACACCAGGGAATGTTGCCCTAAAGGCAGGTGGGGACAATTCTGCCAGCTGGATTGGAATCTAGGGATGGAGTACCTGTCAAGTCCACTTTAGATGATTGGGCAGCGGTAGGGACATACAATTCCCCAGGCACCCTGAACACCAAATTGGATGCAGAATGCACCTGCCGCGAGGGAACTAAAGTTGTTCGGGATGGTCCATAAAGGTATGAAGGCTTTAAACCGACATAACGTTGGTCAGAAATCAGGGTATCGCACAGTCTTAGGCTTACCACCGACAATCAATAATGCGAGGCTGAATGGAGCTATGAGTTAACACGACCACAAACGCAAGACGATGGTCAGACACACATGATAGTGAGTCGACGCCCAATATATTGACTCGCCGAGCCAGCAATTATACCACCACTGCATGCCACAAATCGCACTGTGAGCGTGAGACGGCCTCGTCTCGACGATCGCACTCACGCAACAGAACCCTG
The DNA here is from genome assembly GCA_038090235.1 of Pulveroboletus ravenelii. Lineage (NCBI taxonomy): Eukaryota > Fungi > Basidiomycota > Agaricomycetes > Boletales > Boletaceae > Pulveroboletus > Pulveroboletus ravenelii. The sequence continues at coordinate 13,561 of JBBPMH010000099.1, forward strand.
TCATTCTTATCACCCCTGTTAAATGAAAAGCAAGATGATTACACATACACAATTCGCAATGATGGTAGCAATCGTTGCGTCGTGAGCGCTGAACCCCTTGGATGTCTCCATGTAGGTCGGATACAAATCCTAAAATTGCGACCCGATGACGAATGGCATGAGACATCAGAAATATCTACACAGCACTTGGTTTCCGTACTTGAGAACCATGAGACATAAAGTTAAATCCTGCGCGGATACAATACATGATATTAATAACTTTACATATGCTCTCGAATCGGTCGGATGCTTACCAGCCATAAGCAAGACAGCGTAGATGCACAGTTTCCAGTGATTCTTGAGCATTTCTTTTGTTTCATGCAAGAAGATTTTGGTCTTTTCAGTGGTGGTTGTTCCTTTCTCTTTCTCAATAGCCTTAGCATGCAAGAAGACCTCCGACTCGGGCAAGCATGCACGAATAATGGCAGCAAGACACGAGATGCCAGCACCGAACCAGAACAATGCACGCCACGTATAATGTGTATGCGGCACGACCGTAAGGTTGATGACTGCCGCAATGAGACAACCGCATGCGTAACCTTCTTGAAGGATCCCGCTCGCAAGGCCACGTACTTCGACAGGGAGGTTTTCCAGCGCTGAGGAGGCGGAAAGCCCCCAAATACCGCCCATAGCAATGCCAAAGAGGGACCGGACAGCAAGGAATTGAGAATACGTATTGACGAAACCGCTCGCGAGGGAAAATGTAGAGCACAACAAGAGGTTGCAGACTAGAGGCCATTTGCGACCAAATCGATCCGATATGACTCCAAATATGACCTAGCAAAACGGTCAGATGAAAGACGCCAACAATCAGGAAGGTGGAAACGCACAGCGCCGACGGATCTGAAGAGTAACGTGAGCGTGATGGCAGTCGTCTACGTGGGACATCTACATCAGTCGCGAAATAAAGAAAACAACAATGATGGTTGGTTCTCACAATCTTGGTCGTGGACACGTTGAATTGCTTGGACAGTAAAGAAACGGCGAGGGAGACCGTGAAGAAATCGAGGGCATCGCAGGTCCATGCGAGCCAGCTAACCGATTATATGTGAGCATAGACACCACCAGAGATAGAATTTGACTCACCCGGCCCAAAAATGAGCGACTTGGATAGGCTTGAGCGTCAGAAGAGTCGGGATGAAGCCAGCGCTTGTCTTCTCCCTCTTGGGGAGAAGGCTGACAATGAATCGCGGTGCCATAATGGCCTGGGGCAAGGGAAAGGGCTGATTGCTTAGCGGAGGCTCCTAAGGACGTCAGAAATTGGCCCTGGTCATCCATAGCCATTATATATGTCGGGGGCACGCTCGTCGGCCTTCTTAGCTCCAAATCCCCATTGGACCACCTCGTCAAGGCACAACTTCCATTCTACTGCATAAGTATGGAGGGGTATGTTTGAGCCACTGGCAGCTGACCTGGACCCGAGGGTAGTAGTGCCCTGATGAGGCGACACATGCGGGGGTAAGTCATGCGTCAATAAACTGACCACCAGTGTCGCCTACACTTTGCTAGCACCGGAGTATCGTTGCAAGCGAACCGTCCGAACGGGAGTGGACACAACATCGTACTTGCATTCCTGCAAGCAGGTGTGACCACACTACTGGTTCAAACACTGCCAGTGTGTGATAGCACCATCTACCAGTAGTTGTGTTCTTCGAAAAGGATTTCAGACCCAGATGTTATTGGGTTAAACTGTCGAAACCGACCTGTCTCATGGGTCATGCGATACTTCCTGAAAAGCCGACTGGAAACTCCCCACAGCCGAGCGAACACGTGTTGAAACAAAAATCGTTTCAGGTCATTCCGGTCATTTCGGCTTGATTGTCGGGAACCCTCAAGATCCTCGGTCGATGGCTGATTTCCCGCCTTAGGTATTTAGCGGCGTTTCTCTGCCGTGTAAAATCCCGAGGCATTCATAAAGGAGCAATAAAATGATGGCCAGGAAGTCGGAAGGTTATTGCGTGGCACACGTGAAACTGTGATCAAAACGTCTCACATGACCTCGAACCGCACCGCATTATTGCAAAATGTCACTTCGTTCGTCAGCGCTACACATCACGGCCCAGTTCCCCTGCATATCCTAGCTACCGCTTTGTCAAGGGATTGATTATCAATATCCTTTGCATTCCTCGTCCATTTTCAATTCTATGCACTTTTCTAGGTTCTAGTATGTCACCAAGGTCAATCCAGAAACAAGCACCCGCGGTTTTTTTTTTCAAGAGCATACACTTTGTTTTTCTTTTTTTTGGACGAGTGATACCATTGTGTAATGACCGACTAATCTAGTTTTACACAATACACTAAGGCGGACGTCAGGGGAGGTCGACCGGTGCGAGGAAAAATGCTCTTATGCACGCCCCGCTTTCGCGGGGGGTGGGGCTCCGTTTCCTACCAGGTATCCCCGGTATTATCAGGGGGCCTTGGCAGGTAGCCAGGTGTTTAGTACCTTTTGTGTCTGGAGGGGTTTCCGTGCGGCTTTTGCTAGGTGTTGGTCTATTTCTAGGCGTTCCGTTATTCTCTTTTGCCATTTGGTTCGGAGGGCTTTGGCTGTGAGTCGTGTTCCATTGATGACATGGTTGCATCCCGTTTCCCAGATTAGGAAAGCCGTTTCCAATATGAGAATGCGCTTGAGCCTTGCAGTTCCCCTTTCAGGGGCGTTTGGGGGTCCGCCGTCGTTTCGTGTTGCTGTTATACACCCACAGCCTAGTATTAGGCCTATCGGAGATGGTCGCCAGTCTTCGTTTGGTGTTGGCCATATGGTGCGGGCCAGGTTCCAGGCCAGAGCATTTTCGGGTGTGGGGCGTTCTACTAAAATGTGTTCCATGGATTCTTCTGGGTGGTCGCATCGTATGCATTTCGTTCTATGTTCGAAGTTGGGGATGGCGCCCCAAAAAGTTCCGACTTTCATCGCTCCGGTCATTGTTTTGTATAGAAATTGTTGGACTTTTCGCCGGATGTCGGGGCGTCGGATACCCTTCCAGATTGCGGCATCAGTTTCAGGCTTCGTCATCAGGGTTTCTATTTCGTGCCTTGTTATGTCCAGGTTCATGAGGGTTTGTCTTAGGTAGGGCGTTTTTCGCCTTTTGTTTAGTGCCTTGTATGCTTTGCGTTGTGTTAGGGTGGAGAGTTTGATGCCGTCCAGCTGGAAGGGGACCGTGATGTTGACATCGTTTGGCGTCGCTTTTTCTGCCGCTTCTTTTGCCAGGCGGTCCGCGTTTTCGTTTCCAGGGTCTCCAGCGTGTCCCTTTGTCCATTTGAAGTGGGTGGGGGTTGTTCGCCTTCGTAGTTGGTACGCCGCAGCCTTGAACCATTTGCTGTTTGTGATATTTGTCCATCCGTCGTCTTCCCAGGCTTCCAGGTGTTTTGTCAGGCCATCCATTGCGTATCTCGAATCTGTCACGATCGTCAGCGGTAGCATGGGGTCTGTACGTTGCAGCGCAACTGTTATCGCTGCTATTTCAGCTGTTTGGTTCGACTGATGTGGTCCTGGTATTCGTATTGCCACTAGGGTATAACACGGGTGACACCGCGGGTCGGCCAGCCAAAACCGTACCCGTACCCGTACCCGTCAGCACCGTACCCGTGGTGGTACGGGCACGGTATATACCGCAGAACCCGCGGTGTGATGCATGTACCCGCGGTGTGGAAATAACCTGCCGCGTTGGTCAGATGGTCGTCACGTACCCATATTCCCGCACCGCATGTCGCGTTGTTTATGCACGATCCGTCCGTGTATACGACTATGGGTTCTCTCATCTGTCCTTGTTCCCTTCTGGGGTTCTGTAGTCGTGTGGCGGGTTCAGTTGGTCACGCGGGGCGGTTAGTCAGGACTCGGAAGCATTCGATCAATGAGTAGTTTCTGCGGATTTTGATGGCAAAGCACATGCAATCGCCGCATCTGTTGCAACGGAACCCATTTCTGACATGACCCTCGACAACAATTTGACCCAGCTGCTGCCCCAACTTTTATCAGTATCCCGGAATCTCAGGTCCTATTGGACAGCTTACTCTTGAAATATGGAAAGTCATTGTTTTTGATTTCCTTATGGGATACTGAGGAGCTTTCAAGTTCCATATCTTAATAGTCGAGGTCGCACAAGATGGTGGTGAGAGTTAGGTGAGAGCGAGAGAGCTCTCTCGTTTATTCCTGTCTCTTGGGTTATATGTAATGGTATGGTTATTTCAAACTGTTATCGCAGGCAATATGCTTGGGCCATCTGTCCTCGGCACTTTGCAGGCCAAGTGTAGCTTGTTCTTAATTAGAGTCGCCTTGATCCAATACCATACAATGAGGCGCTTGTAAACCCGCCCGCCGACCGCCAACACGACGTCATGGTATGCCATTCCAGTCGACAAGTATATCGACACATCCCCTATCAGCAGGTATATAAGGTGAACCGTTGCTCATCTTTCTTTCCCTCCTCCTTTTACCATCCTTACGAATGGGATAACCGTACATGTTCCGTCCAGCCCGATCCCCTTGTAGTGGTGGTTTCCACTTTTTTTTGAACGTGTTATTCATCACGCCGGTCACTCGTATCCGTTCGCGGCTAGCTCCGGTCCCGTCTGCCACAACAACCGACAACACCGGCCCTAGTGTCGAACACGCCGCACACACCGCCAACGCCAAACTCGACAGCAACGCCAACCCAAATACCGATTCCGATATTGACAATCTTCCATCGAGACACTGTCTAGCACTTCTGGCTCATCCCTTGAGCTTAGCCCGCGTACTCCCGCCTCTCGACTCCAGAACATGACGACCAGAACCACCGGAGAGTATCAGCAGAGTGCCCGACCAAACCGCCGACTCTCACTCCTGGCGATGTTATTCCAGAAGCGCTGCGCCAGCGGGAATTGGGGTGTTATCAATATTTCCTCCACAAGGATATCACGGACGATGCACAAGTTAAGCGTGCGGCCTGGGACTTACTCGATCCCCGAATAATAACAATGGTACTCGCTGAACACCCAACGCCTGAATGCTCTCCCGTTTGCCGCATCTATGGATGATGTACGTACCAACTGGCTGCTCTCTGCCTGGGCTTCCATGCTGCGTCGAGGGATCATTTCGTCGCGCCAAGGCTCCCGCCCCTTTCACGAATGGGACATCGAGATACAGAACCAGAATGCGATTCTTGTTGGTCACGACGCTCACGTGTCACGTGCTAATCTTCGCCACCACTTTGAAAGCCATAGTATGAATAAGGATCTCCATGCAGAGTACCTCACCTCAGACGCCCCGCAGGGGCAGGACATGCCATTGTAGGCTGATAAGGTGAAACTGCTCGATGAGAAGTGCCTCCGCCTGAAGGATCAACTGGAGTCCCTTGCCTGTCTGAAAGGCATGGCAACCAAGCCTCGCGACGAAGGAAAAAATCCCCGCTCAAAGCAGACAACTTCCCCTGGCCTACCTCGCCTGTCCGCTCTCACTGATGACGCACGTCAGATCTTGCGCGACAACGATGGATGTTTCAAATGACATCTCCCCTTCCAAACCCACACCACGTGTAACTGTCCGAACGGTTTTCCTGACACAGCCATTTACAAGCCCATCATAGAGTGGAGCGTGAAGCGGCTGGCCAAGATAGCGGCGGTGTCTGCTGCCAAGCCTTCCAACGTAGCTGCCATTGAAAATGAGGAACTTGTGGCTGTTGTGATGCCTCCGCAGCACTGGGAGATACCTTTCCAAAGAACTTTCCTTTAACACAGTCACGCAGAATCTCCTCAATCTGGAGCAAGGGGTGGTTGTCAGCAATGGTGTTGGCGTTCAACACGCGGAAGTCATTGACCGGTGACCCATCGTAGGAGCACGGTCGAGTCAGCCTTTGGGATGATGAAGGCGGGGGAAGAATGTTCGCTGCTGGAAGGCCGCAATATGTTGCTGGAGTAGGATGTGCCGGGCAACCTTGAACTTCTTTGGACAGTCGTAGGAGTGCAGTTGTATAACCTTGTTAGCGTCTTGCGGCCGCACCCGGAACAGGACATCGTCAGGTAGAGTGACGCAAGGTGGGATGTCAGGGAAATGATCAGCGTATTCATGCTTTAACAGGGTGTCTCGCTGGGACAACTCCTCGGGATGGGTTAGTTGCCAGATGTGTGCATGCACACTTGCTACCAGGTCCACCGGTTTCGCAGTTTCACTAACCGAGTCAACGAAGGCACGGCGCAGTGGCAGGACCGTGTGATTCCGCCCGAACGGCAGAGGGGATGATCAGAAGGGCATGTGGAACTAGTGGAAGTAACGGATTATAATGGTCGAGGCGATGCACGAGCGTCTGGCATGGTCGACAACAGTATGGTTCCGTGCGAGGAAAACCACCAGGGGTGGAAACACTACAAGGGGATCGGGCTGGACGGAACACGCACGGGTATATATCGCATTCGTAAGGTAAGGATGGACAGAAGGGGATGGTAAAAGGAGGAGGGAAAGATGAGATGATCTGTCTAACGAGAAACGTTCCACCTTATATATCCGTCGATGTACTTGTCGACTGGAATAGCCTATCATGACGTCGTGTCGGCGGTCGGCGGGCGCTGCCCAGATAGGGTAGCCGTCAAGTTTCTTGTCAGCATTCTACACCTCCCATTCGACGGCAGTGTGGAGGTATAAATATCTGGGCCTGAAAACCTTTTCTGAAGAACGAAAAACACTAGTTGATGATAGGGTGATCGGTGTGATGACTGCTAACCACTAGAATGATCGCGTGCTTACAGGTGTCCAGTCAATCCACATGACTTGTAGCGCTGGTCGGATGTCGGTTGACGACTCCGGCGACATATACGCGAAGGTGTGCATGGCACTGACGTCAAGTTCAGGTCTTGAGCTCAGTTGATGCATTGCTTACCCTCACGTGTCTCCGTCCGTCACCAACACTTTTGAATTCGGGCTCTAGCCTTGTATGGATCTAAGTTAGCCCCGGGCACGGCACGGTACCTTTGAAAAGAATCGCCTTATTACCCACTGGTGCATTTATGGCGATGTACAACGTGGCTTGGGGCTTGAGGGAATAGGTGCCCACAGTTCAACTCGCCTGAAGAGTTCGACAACCCTGCGTACATGGATCAATCACCCGACGTCCTCCTTTGCTTCCGGCATTTGTCGTGTTTCGCGCGTCAATCATTGCTCACGCATGCGACAAGTCACGTTGACATACCTCAGTAAGCTTTCCGCGACTCCCAGCGTATTCAACTCGTTGTGCATCCGAGAGAGAGGGAGAAAGAGAAAGAACCTGCGTTAAATGCATTAGAGCAGTGGTAAACGACCAGGGCTGTGCGACGCGGGAGTGAGCGTATTACCACGGATCGGGGGCAATCCAGTGACCGGTACCGAGCAAGCGGAGGTATTCTGCATTATGCAATGATGCAGTAGAGATGATCAGGAAATTCCGGAGAGCCTATTAGCAAGCTACAGTGCTTCTCAGTGGGTGTCCGGGGCCGTGCATACTCTGAAATTGGCCGAACGGGCAACCACCTGGCATGACCTCGCTCTCGAATGGGTGGGGCAACCCCAAAACATGAGATTCCGGGATACTGGTTTTCCCTGGTTGACATGACATCCTCCTGTTTACAGGGTTGCGCCTGTTGGCTTGTTGTTTTACCTAGTGGTTACGTATTACCAGTTGTGCCGGTTTTGGGCTGGGGCCACCTCCGTCATTGGGGCGGGGTGTGTTGGGGGGCGGAGGTGTGATTAGTTCCCGGTACTACGAGACTACAGAGGATTCTTTCCTAAACAGTCTATGAACGGAATTAAAAAAAAAAAAGGGTCGCGCCAGCGTAGTGATAACCCTAAATAAGGATCAGCTAGCGGTAACACCAGACCCTTTCGACCCTATTACATTTCCTGCAATTGTTGCGGTTCACCAATTCTACCTACTCCAGTCTCCACCCAAGCTGCACCCTGCAGTGCAAGAAAATCGGCGCCAATGAAGTGACAAGATATCCTTTTTTTTTAAAAAAAAAAAAACACCATACGGGTAGTACCGTTCGCTGCAACTATCCCACTTGCAGTGCATCATCATCATATTCACGGGCGGGGTATTGTATTGGTATCGAGGACAATCATCCCAGTCGTGTTCGTTAAATATGTCGTTTCAAGTCATGCGCACCAAATACGAGCCTATCATACATCCGGGATCTTTTCATCCTCGTCGCGTGTCTCTGTCGTATCAGGTTGTTCATCATCGAGGTAGGCGTCGTCCTGTCCACCTCCTTCCTCGAACGCGGCTTTGTGTTTCTCAAAGTGGGATGAGTGGCGTCTATACAAGGCCCGATGATGTTGAACGGTGTGACCAATGATAAAAGTAGACAAACTTACTCTGGTCCAACGATGGTCACTAGGAGGACATATCCAACAACGACACCAATGAAGATCCCTTGCACTGTTGCATAATCAGGGACGTTCTTGAGCACGCCCTTGACGTAGATATTTGTCCTTAGATGGTTGCCGGCAGCTAGAGTACCCCCATACATCAGCATCAGAGCGAATAAACGTGTGTAGCAACACGCACTCGTTTCAATTTGAGCAGACGCAGCAGAAACCATCTAGAAGATGAAGAACGGTCGACATATACTGGCGCCTTCACACGACTCGCAACTGTTACTCACGTTACCGAGCTGATAAACTACACCAGGGAACGTTGCTCTAAAGGCAGGTGGGGACAATTCCGCCAGCTGGATTGGAATCTAAGGATGAGGTATCCGTCAAGTCCACTTCAGGTAATTGAGCAGTGGCAGGGACTTACGATTCCCCATGCACCCTGAACACCAAATTGAATGCAGAATGCACCTGCCGCGAGGGAACCAAAGCTGTTCGGGATGATCCATAAAGGTATGAAAGCTTTGAACCGACATAAAGTTGGTTAACAGGGTGTTACAGTTTGGACCTAATCCAGGACGAGGAAGGCTTACCACCGACAATCACTAGTGCGAGACTGAAGGGAACTATGAGTCAACGCGAACACAAACACAAGACGGTAGCCACACATACACAATGGTGAGTCGACGCCCAATATACTGGCTCGCCGAGCCAGCGATCGCACCACCGCTGCACGCCGCAAAACGCACAATAAACGCGAGACGGTTTTATTCTCAACAATGGCACTCACGCGATGGCTCCCTATCATTCTTATCAACACCCTGTCGAATGAAAGGCAAGATCATTACACATACACAATTTCCAATGATGGTGGCAATGGTTGCGTCATGAGTGCTAAAGCCTTTCGTGACCTCCAGGTAGGTCGGATACAGATCCTGGAATTACGACCCGATAGCGAATGACATGAGCACACCGAATCCAAGTATGCGCGGTTCACGTACTTGAGAACCATGGGACATAAAATTGAAGCCTGCGCAAATAGAACGCAGGAGATAAGCAAGCTCCCACATGACTCCGAGCTAACTGGATCTTACCGGTCATGAGCAGGACTGCATAGATGCATAGTTTCCAGTGAGCCTTGAGCATTTCCTTTGTTTCGTGCAAGAAAATTTTGGTCCTGGAAGCGGTGGTCGTTCCTTTCTGTCTCTCTATGGCCTTGACGTGCAAGAAGACTGCCGATTCAGGCAGGCATGCTCGGATTATGGCAGCAAAACACGAGACGCCAGCACCAAACCAGAAAAGCACTCGCCATGTGTGACTTGAACGCGACACAAGTGTGAGATTGATGACTGCTGCGAGAAGATAGCCGAATGCATAACCTTCTTGAAGGATGCCGCTCGCAAGGCCACGTACTTCGACAGGGAGGTTTTCCAGCGCTGACGAGGCGGAGAGCCCCCAAATTCCACCCATAGCAATACCAAAGAGGGAGCGAACAGCAAGGAATTGAGAGTACGTGTTGACGAAACCGCTTGCAAGGGAGAACGCGGAACACAACAAGAGGTTGCAAACTAGCGGCCATTTGCGACCAAACCGATCCGATAAGATTCCAAATATGACCTAGTTTGCGATCGTCAAATGTGCAAGTCAGTAGCCAGGTGAATGGAGACTCACAGCACCAGCTGATCTGAGGAGTAGGGTGAGCGTGATGGCGGTCGTCTACATAGACCGTTAATCGCGAAAACAATCAAAAGACTGTCACCAGGCCACACAATTTTGGACGTAGACACGTTGAATTGTTTGGAAAGTGAAGTAAGGGTCAAAGAAACCGTGAAGAAATCGAGCGCATCACAGGTCCATGCGAGCCAGCTAATCCACAGTACAATGAGCAATGGACGCTAGCGAGAGACATTTTGGCTCACCCAGCCCAGAAATGAGCAATTTGGATCGGTCTGAGTGTCAGAAGCGCAGGGAGGAGGTCGGTACTAGTCCTCTCCCTCCTGGGGAGGAGGCTGGTAAGGAATTGGGGAGCCATAATGACCTAGGGTGGAAAACAGGGCTGATAGTTTTTCAGGGTCTCCTGAGATGTCGACAATCGAGCCTGAGTATCCACGAGCTGTTATATATAAGTATCAGCCAGGAGGGAGGCTACCATCTCTCAGGGACCCGAATCCAGCCCTCGTGTCTGCGACCATCGTTCTAGCGCCTGCTTGCCCCCAGGGCCCAGGTACTGAGCCTCTGCTTTTACGGCAGAATACATTTTTTAGTAGCGGCAGCTGACCGACGGGGACTCGCCTGACCTCATGTGGCTGACTCTGGTCCGCCCGGCTTCGATCCAGGACGCCGATCTTTCATATGGTGGGCGGCGTGACTGCATATGGCACCCGAGCCTACCCAGTCACCATTTGGTGAGCATTGTCGCAGGGGACCGGGAATATGCAGCAGGCTCAAGCGCTCAGGTGGCCACCCCAGCTGTGGTGCCAGCGCCACATCACACCACGCCCCGATCATACCACCATCACCAATTCATCCGCCGCTCTTTTTCGGGAGGGACTTCAGGCTCAGATTGGGGTCACGAGATATGAAACTATCTCTGGAAGAGATCACGCGAGAATGTGGTGAGAGGGAGGGCGCTCTCTCTTAGTTTATTCATGTCTCATAGCCTAGGTTTTTATGTCTACAGTTATGACAGCTATTTCGAAAACTTTGTCTCAATGCTCGGGCCATGGTTGTCTCAGCGCTCGGGCCAAGTGTGGTTTATCCTTATTTGGGAATAACATCACGCTGGCGCAACACTATCCACTCTACGACGTACGGCCTTCCAAAGCGTCATGATGTTGAAATGGCTTGAAACACGCAGAGTTGAAATGTCGAATTGGGCAAATATCGACCTCACTTGTTGAGCGATTCTATCGCGGGGCCTAGCCAGAACACACGGACCTGTCGACTATATAGAAGATACCCGGCTGGATCGCCCGCAGTGACGACGGGCGGTGATATCAGATTTATAGTTTAGTAACATGCCGGCCTTTCTGGACGATGCCGCTGATAGGAGGTGCCACTCCAGGCATGCGTACCGTACACGCTCCAGCTGATAGCCAACATTAGCCACTAGCCGATCATGATAGTCGGTTCACAAGTGTGTGTGAGCTTTGGCAGTACTGACACGCCGCATCCGTGAGTAGCAGTGATGTAATGATCTTGATCGGGACGCCCAAAATTGCTATAACCCCATGCACCACCGCTCGAGTTGACATAGGGCATCAGTGCGGGCCTACCAATTACCGCTTCATCTTTTTCCCCAGTCGCGTGGGTTTCTTCTCCCCTCCGATCTCTGCCTTTCGCTTCTGTCCCGATGCAGCCCCGCTTTTAACACTCACGACAGTAGACCCCGCTTTCCCCTGCACGAGCTTCGTAACTTGGGCCTCCGCAGCGCTCCAGTCCGCGGCTGCGTCATTGATAGCATACCTACGAAGTGCAAACAGATCGTCAGTCAAGTGCCCCATGGGTCATTAAATCCCGCTCAAAGTGCGAAAACTACGTGTAAGAGAGCTGATCGTGGGTATTGAATCACATCGTCCGTCTTCGGTCCATTGGTAGATGCGTTAGAGCGGCGAAACGGACGGAGGGAGTGGGAATGCATGACGAGAACTGAATACTCACTTGCTCAGATCAAGAGATTCGATCATCGCGCGTTGTTTCTCGCGCATCGCTCGCGTTACTTCATCTCCCGCTTCCCCTAGTTCTTCTTCAACACTCGCCTTAATAGGTTGCCATGGTTTTGACGCTTCTCCATTACTACCGTGTGACTCCATATTCTCTTTAGACGGGGTTTCGACGGGGATATCTGCTCCGATAGCATCCTTCTGGATGTCTGTCAACTTCTTACTGATCTTACGTATGAGCTTGTTGAATAAAGCCAGTGCTTGAGAAACGGGTAACGATAGCTCCTTCTGTTGATCGGTATTGGTAATCAGTTTCATCACTGTTGCCCTATAATCCAACTCACCTCCACTTCCTCAATGGACTTTCTCTGGAGACCCATCCCGAGAAGTATTGACCCTTGCACAGCAGACAGGCTCACATCATCCCCTAACCGTTTGTCAAAGTAGAGGGAAGCGACGCAAGGCAAGAGGTCGAGGATAACATGGTAGTCGACCACATTGTTAGCGTATGAGTTAAGACGTTTCAGATCAAACGGCGTCAGGAGAAGTGTCAGTTCGGATGAGGTGACGGCTGATGGTGGTGGTAAGGTGGGAAGTGACGCCCGATGGTCGGAATAGTTGCCTACCTCGTGGATCGTCAGAATGATCACTCTCGCCACCTTTCTGCGCTCCCGCATTCGCAGCTTCGAGGATGCTTAATGCAGTCACACTCCCAAACTCCCTGAATTTGAAGGAGAGTAATGACAGGAAACGTCGTCTAAAGTCTAACCACATCGCAGTCAGTTCTATATCTTTGCTCGCGAACGTACGACTCACCCTTTGCAAACTCGCCCAACCACTCACGGTCGCCTTCAGGCGAGCTATCTAGCCCGCGAACCATTAAGCAGGTATGCTCACCCGTGAGCTCAGATTGTGTTTGCCGAAGATAGAGCGGCACAAAACCCGCACGCTTCCAGAATCTGTATTCAATTAAGATCTCAGTGCGTTGATCGACAGGGGGATGGCGTGCTTCCAAGGTTAAAAAGGGAAGAGACGACGAACCTCAGTAGCTGAGGTGTTAACCCATACGAAACGCCCAAATAATCCAGATTTTCCGGTTTCCTCTCTGAGAGGCGCTGGAGCAACGGTGGCATCGCATTCACCGCGCGGACGGTAGGGTGATCAGTTAAAAGGTCCATGCTCTTCCCAGAACAAAGAGGCGAAAACGGAGGTGAAGGCATCAGTGACACCCAAGCAAGTCAATTGATTAGCCAGGTTGGCAGTCAATGATTTTGGGAGAACAAACGCACAGGATCAATCAGGCTGGCATCAGGATAAGATGGATCAGAGGGGTTATGCTCGGAAAGGTTGAAATATTCTCCACGGTAGAATGAATTGAGAGCCTTGAGGGCCCGAGCGCCATATCCCATCTGCACATGTGCCAAAAGAAAAACCCTCACGTCAGCCCCGTTTACAAAACTTCGTCTCATTAAAACCATTGCTCGTTCCGCCCTTTTCTCCCAGCGGTGCTGCCTAGTCGAGGGCCGGTGGGGACGAGGGGACGGAAAGGACAAAAAGAGACCGCAATAGTGAGAGAAAATTTTCACTCACGCTTGCGTAGTCTGGGTGTGTTGCGATCCTGACGATTCGTGCACCACTCAACAAGCCAAATTTGCTCTCCTGAAACTGCTGTGCAACAATCCAAGGAATCATATCCCCCCCCGCTCGCAATCCCCTACTCAGGCCCTCCATGATCGCAGCTTTGCTGATGTTGCCTTCGAGTGCGACCTGAAGCACCACGAGCGGTTCCGGGAGATGCGATTCGTCGTCTTTGAGGGGTGGAAGGAGGACAAAGAGGTGGTGTGCAGGAGCATCCGACATGAGCTGGAGATCGTTGGGTTGGTTTTTGTAATGAGAGGCAACATAAAGTGCCATCATCCGCTGAAGGAACATCTCAGAAGCGGGATGGTAACTGAACAGTGTATCCCGTGAAACATAGTATAGTTCGCACGTAGATGGATGGGGACATCCCTGGGCCGAAGCGACTGCTGACTTGGAGGAAATGGTAGCATCCAGACACAGCAAGCTGTTCAGCCATTTTTCGATTTTGTCTCCGGCACCATAACGAATGGGCGTCTCGAGTTTTATTTCGCGCAGCGAACGCGTTTTTGGGGCGTTGGAGTGGCCAGAAATCACCTTTTTGGAGGCAGATATGGCTCCAGCAGCCGGATCCGTTGCAAGAGCACCTTTGGCGAAGGAGGGACGAGTGCTTTCACGCAGTTGTTGTATGAGTTTGAGAGAAAGAGAGCGACCAGTCCCTTCGTATCCATTGATAGTTGACGCCATGAATACAAGGTACGGACCAAGGAGGTTGCGCACGAGTGGAAGGGGAATAGCTGCGGCCTCATCAATAATAACGAGCTCAGCCTGTCCCAAGACGTGGGCATCTTCAGGTTGAATGTACTATAGGATCGTGAGAGCGCGGCAACACTGATGGGTAAACACAACCAACCTGGATAGTTTGACGATGCTGACGGAAGACGTTGACCCTGACGATAGCTTTGTTGAAATCAGGATTTGTACTCTGCATTATGTCATAATCGAGGTGTTCTTCATATCCCAAGGCATCCAGTCCTTTGAAGACGAACTCGAACAGTGTCTTCAAATTTTCCGGGCTCGGACTCGTCACGAAGATGTTCGAATACCCGTGCGCCAGCGCGGCTGCGATTGCAAGACCTAAGGCTGCCGACTTGCCACGTCCACGAGCAGCCGTTAGCGTCACGGTGGAGGCAAGAGTCTTTTCAGCAATTGCTTCCACAAAAGTGAGGAGGGCTTGTGCCTGATCGATAGTTTTTGCGAGCTTGACAAGTTCGCCAACAGGCTTGGTATCGGCCAAGCTATCTTTGAGGTCCTTGAGGTCCAAGTCAACCTTCCCTCGACTGGGATCCTCTTCCATGGGTGTTATGTCTTTTCCTTTGGAAATGGGGAGTACATTCAACTCATCATCTAAGACAAGGCAGTCCGCGCAGGACCCTAGGGACAAAATGAAGCGCTCATTGAATCGAGCGGCCACGGAATCGTGAGACGAGGTGCGGTAACGAGCATGAACATCCTGCAGACAAAATGAGTTTCATTCACTCCGCTCATATGGCAAACGTGCACACCATAGTCATCGTGTACAATTGCCTGAGTGATGTCATTGTCTTCAGTAATAGCACTACCAGTCCACCGCCTTCCACCGTCTCGATCGTCCGTGCAAGCAAGTTAGGTGTGACAGCCTCAAAATCTTGCAAGATACACATCCCATACGTGTTTCCGAGAATTTTGTCAGTTTCCTTGTAGTAAGTATATCGGATGTCAGTGACGGTGACGAAAATTTCGAATGGATTTTGCTCGTTAGGTTCTCGGAGGCCACGTTTTACATCACGCCTGATTTTAGCCTCTCGTTTCTTACGATGCCTAATAGTCCGTCCGTCAATCTCAGGGCAGTGCTCAACGACCACATTTCTCTGAATCCGTCCAAGGAGATGATACTCACGTCGTGAATCCCAGATCTTTCTTATAACACCATAGCACCGACGGCCGTGCTGATACCCGAGCCTGAGAGAGCAAGTAATGGAGGTTTACAACCTGATTCCTCGAGGTAAATAGCTGGTTACCTCTCGCACCGGACTGGACACACCTGCTCCCTGCTCTTGTCTCCGACCAAGACTACGAAAGATCTATGGTTCTTCTTGACATTATTTGTGATAAGAGCCGGTATCCGAGGGTCAAGCTGTTTACGCATGGACAGAACCGGCTGTATGCGCGCAAATCACGACCTGCGCAGCGTTTCAGAGTCCTCGAACAGGCGGCAAGGGTACACAGCGGAATGTGGAATCGTGGAATCGTGACAAACCGATGCACTATTTGCAGGTCTTCCAAACCGCCGGAGAAACAGAGAGCAATGGGAATGAAAAATTATGTAAGCGTTTCACAGCCGGTATTGTCTACTTCCATACGTCCATTCCGAGATATCTGCTCGAGGAGTTAAACTTTTAGGTGTTGTATTGAACACCCTTTAACTCAAAGAATACGATGGAACCTGCGCTCTGTTGTGCACCGTCGATAGATGATAGAAATATATCGACGGTCATGAATCGTATGTATTAGGTCAGCGACTGACGACTACCTAAAACCTGGCATTCCCCAATTCTTCTCACAACGACATCGTTGCCGAATGACGCGCAGTATTGGGGTGTATATTGCGTTCAGGCTGGTGCTCGCTCCTAGGATGGTTCGAACCCCTTAGCCAGTGCACCGACAACTGATCACAAAGCGAGCTCTACGGCCCAATTTTTCACCACCTGGGTTGTCGGATAGTGGGTTTCGAACTAGCTCAAATTCGCCAAAAGACGAACACGGGCGTAAAGTAATGTTATTGTTTCCCTTCACCCACGCTGCGGAGATGGTTTGATTGTCTAGATCGTGTGCCTCATGCTCGAGGTGTGCCAT
The DNA here is from genome assembly GCA_038090235.1 of Pulveroboletus ravenelii. Lineage (NCBI taxonomy): Eukaryota > Fungi > Basidiomycota > Agaricomycetes > Boletales > Boletaceae > Pulveroboletus > Pulveroboletus ravenelii. The sequence goes on from JBBPMH010000099.1 coordinate 30,049, forward strand.
CCGTAGAGTCTTTCCCCTATCAGCGTCTCAATAGATTCGGCCCTCCCAGGTGAAAAAGGTCTTTAGTTTTTCCCATTGCAGCTAACTTCTCAATATTTCTTTGTAGGCTCCAGAATGGACGCGCGAGAACCCAAGATCTCCAACGAAAGCTATATTCCGCGAGTTTCCAATTCAAAGGTGTCATTATCGACGTCCGCATCAATATCACTCAAACACCAAGCAACTTCACGGGTGCTAGCGCTTGTACGAGCAGACGTCGCGACTCCTTGTTTTCCTTTTCAACCGAGGCAAGTCATTCACTGAGAGACGGTCCAACACTCGTACAAAAATGCAAGTATTACTTGGCTGGAGGATGAAACAGTTGCTGTAAGACGGTGAACGATTTTTTGCAGTGATGTTCCTGGACATGGTCTGGGGAACAGCGGTCTCGGCGGATCGTTATATAGCAGAGTGCTAACCCTGGCTTACTCGAAAAAAGCCCTTTGGAACTCGTTAGATAGGCCTATGCTTATGGCTGTCTCTACGCAAAGGGATGATGACGTGGTGGAACACTGACACTTTGGATTCGTGTATTACTGGGTGTTTCCTCTTCCGTTAGCAGAGTTTAAGGAGAATCTCGACGCTCGGGCGCTCACCTCGCAGCGTCGTGGCTCCGCAGGATTCGCTAACCCTCCTTATATACTCATAGGTTCTCACGTAGGGCGACAAGAAGCTTTAACTTCATCTCATCATACCGGGTCTGGTTGTATTACCAAAAGTGAGACCGTTGGTCAATGCTCCCTGAAATTCTAGACCCTAGGTGAGGCCTTGGCACATTCGATTTTCGACGTTCATATTCTGTCCCCACGTACGAGCATGTGGATTCTGGCTGGCCATTGTTCTCGTCCTGTGTGGACCCCATTGGTCCACAATCCCCTTCTGGCAGCGCCTATGGAGCCCACAGAGTATGTCTGTCCAAATCTGTCATTAATTGATGGTAAGCAAACTGTATTGTTCTCTGAAAACGACAAATATCGTGGTCGTCCACAGCAAGCTCGCGAAAACCAACAAAATAGATTAATGAATAGGACCACGAACTCGATGCTTCTCTATCTTACTTTCACCCCGTTCTTGAATACTCATCTGCCCTGCTCCACTCATGCACGAACTCATTCTGTCCGAGCCACCCCCCAATGTGGACTCCTTCGCCCCGGAGTTCTGTTTCTGTGGCAAGAGGACTGTTGAATCCCACGAGTTCTGGTTCTGCTCTACTGAATGTGCCCGTCTGGATTCTCTTCGGTCGCTTGATGACCCCGAATGCCACTATCGCAACTTTGTGCGTAGAGGTTATGCTCAGGCAGGCATCCAGGAACCCCGCACTCGCCGTACGATGTCTGTAGACCAGCTACACCCTGGTTCCCCCAATCATCGTGGCTTCGCGAACGTGCGCTCTCGTGCTCTTCCACCAACGAGCTCGTCGTTGCAGAGGAGTGCGACTTACACGCGTGGATATACACGCAACCTGAATACGGCAGGGTTCCCTGCTCTTTCTCAAGTGACGGGAAATGTTCTCACCAAGACGGTCACGGAAAGAGAGCCTCTCATCGCAGAGAGACATGATCGGCCAAGATTGCAGGGATTTCCGAACGCACCGTCCCGCTCCAATCCCGTTCAAAATCCTCGAGACCATACCTTTGAGCAAATCTCCCTCGATGCCGTTCCGTTTCCGGAATATCCTGCGGCTCGTTCTCTCAGACACGTTCCTCCGTCGAGCTACCGTCCCAAGGCAAACATCAAGAAATCGATTGCGGCGCTGCTTTCCGGAAAGGGCGAAAAGCCTGCGGAGGTATTCGGTCACGATGTGAACATCGTCACTCCGCCGGTGAGAAAGGAGTCGCTGCCCTCGCACTGCCAGATAATCCCTCTGTCCACGATTCCGGAACAGAGGACAACAGCCCTCCGTCGGTCTGCGTCGTTCGCGGGGTGGTACACGAATCCACGCGGCGATCGTTCGAACGAGCCGGATACGGTGACGCATGTCGTCCAGGAGCTGAGGGAAGGGTGTTCTGAGAGCTTTGATCCCAGGTCCTTGTTTGACTTGGAGGAGACTGATTGATCTCGAGGTATACTATTGGTATGGTGAATCGTCTGATATTGCTTTCGTGGCATGTAGCAAGATCTGTCTGTATATTTTCCGGTGTTCTATATAGCTTGTAAGCCTCAAACCCCTGAGGCATGTGCACTCCTTAGCTAGTACTTGTTACTAATCACTATCATTTTGACTTTGTCCCCTTAATATCAGTCTAAATCCTGAATGTAATCTAATCTTCGTCCTGGTCTTCAACGTAATGCCCCGGCGGTCCTGATGGCGTCGGATAGCCAATCCTCCAAGTTTGAGCCAAGGAGCCAGGCCCGCAAGTAAAAACGTCATCACAATTGATAATACATATGGCTGGCTCCGAGTTCAAGTCCGTCACTAACCATACGGCTATAAGACTGCTTGTGCTTGAATAGGTCGGTGTGTTTAGACTCCGCTTTTGTATTATATGGCTGTGGTAGCTTGTGAGATTATCGGACGAAATACATGAACAAGGCTACGTCCGAGGGTGTCATGGTTGCTGGAGAGAGTGCGTGTCCATCTCTTAACGCTGTCACGAGCAGTGTGTGCGAACACTGTGAACTCCATGTCGGACAATGTTGCATGCAACAGGAAGCCGCAATATACCTTGACTACTAAGAAGGCACTGTTGGGAGGACACGATTGCGCCAACGGTGAATCGGTGCAAGTGTTATTGCCACAATCATATCATTACCCACTGGCAAATGGACAGCATCCGGTCATGAACGTTTCATCGGGCATGTGTAAACACGAATCAACTGAACTGATCATAACCACCTCTCACTGGGATAAGTAAGACCCGACACGGCGGACTCCAACTCGCTTACCTTCCCACTACCACCATCCCATCTTATTCACTTCCCATCCAAGTCATGCCCACTGCTACCAACGACGCCGTTCTATCACAGATCCTTGCGCAGCTCAATGCGCTCCAGGTTTCTCAGCAGACCTTGCAGGCAAAGGTACCGTCACCGACTTTCTCCGATGCATTCACATGGTGACACTGACTGCGCCCACATCGGCACGGCCTTGAAGCTCGATGCCTTGGCTCCACCATCCCCTCCACTATTTGCACCTGGGAAGAATGGAATCCCGATTCTTGGACGTCCCGAAAGCCTAGGCTCACCGCCGCCCTCAAACTTGCTCTTATCGCCATCGACACCCTCGACGAAATCCCACCTTGCGTCATCTACCCCTCCCGTTGGCTCACCTCCAGACCATCTATCCACGGACAGGGACCGCGAGAAAGCCTTGTATCCCGGTCGAGTCATTCTAGCGAGTGAGTTCTATCTTTTAATCGGTTTAGAGCGTGGCTTGTATGAGTGCATGTTCCGTATCAGTCTCCTTGATCCCCATCCCCTGCCACGGGGGCCTCTGTACAGCCCGGCTGGGTCTAGTAATAGGTGATACGTCATTTTCCCAGCCCCCGGATCATGTGTCTGTTTGCATAGTGACACATAGAATTCCTCATGACAGGCCTGACATTGGTTTACCTGTAACGGCATCAAGCTGATGGCATTTCGCTACAGCTTACCCAGATCAACATGGGATCAGGCCGTATCCGCTGCAATGGGGAGCCTCCGATCCCGCGGTTCGCGGACCCGTTATCTGCTCTCGGCTTCCAACTTCTATCAAACAGCGTAATGCCCTCGGTGCACATTCCGGTTCCTATTCGATATATCGAGCTCTTGCTATCGCAATGGGTACCCTTAACCCGTCACATAAACCCGACTACTCGAAGACCGAACCGCCGGTCCCGATTCCCCCTCAGCCGTCCTGGTATGACCCCACGAAGATCGTCTCATTTGACCCGTGGGGCCACCTCGTTCCTCAAGTTTTCAAGAAGGAGATCGACGAGTTGGGCTTGGACATCCGTCCAAGTATTGCAGTGACGAAGGCGCATATCAAGTTGAGCGAGCTAGACGAGTCGGCCAGGAAGGGCGATATCAACGTCGACGGGCGTGTGGCCTTACAAACAAGGCCACTTAAAAACGCAGATGGCTCGGTGAGTGACGCAGACCCCGGAATAGAGATCAATACCAGCAAGGCTGCGGTCGAGCCTGTTTGGTACCTGCCTGGGGTGGCAGAGCGTTTCGGCATGTGAGTCCACGATATGGTCTTCACTCGCCTCTTTGTTCTCATCCCCATGACGGGAAGCTCTGAAACTTTACTCCGCCGAGCACTATTCGAGGACACTGGCGGAATGTATCCTGAGCTAATCACCCGCCCCGACATCAAAGTCTTCCTCCCTCCGATTGGAAACTTGACGGTCTACATCTGTAAGTATCCAAAATGTGTGCGATGAGTTCAACTAATCTTGCCCAAGTTGGACCCCCGGAATATTTGGCAGATGAGTCCAAGGAACTCACACTTCGTGTGCATGATGAATGTATGTCCTTCTCATGTCATCTGCGCAAAGTTACTCAAATTTCATCCGCCTGGCAGGTAATGGATCTGATGTCTTTGGATCCGATATTTGTACCTGCAAACCCTATCTCGTCTTCGCCATTGAAGAATGTATCCGGTGCGCTCAACGCGGTGGTGTCGGCGCTGTCGTTTACTTCCGCAAGGAAGGCCGAGCTCTCGGAGAAGTCACCAAGTAAGCAGGGGTCCTTTGACTCATGGGACGATTCTCATCCGAGATTGGATCTGTCAGGTACCTCGTGTATAACCTCCGTAAACGTGGCGGCGACTCCGCGGACAAATACTTCAAGTCTACTGAACTTATCGCAGGGGTCAAGGATATGCGTTTCCAGGCGTTGATGCCCGACGTGTTACATTGGCTTGGGATCAAGAAGATTGATAATATGGTGTCGATGAGTGACATGTATGCCAACGTTTACGTTTTCAGGGGGGGTTGCACCAGACTTACACGATTATACAGGAAATACAATGCAATCGTGCAATCCGGAATTTCTATTTTGAAGCGGTATGACATCCCTGGTGCGTTTACGCCATTCCATCTCTCGGTGTCCGAGTTTTGGACCCTCACCTCTTACTCCAGAGCACCTCATCCCACCCGACTCGAGGGTGGAGATCGACGCCAAGATTGCGGCGGGGTACTTTACGACCGGCAAGCAGATTACCGAGGCAGATTTGATCAAGACCGTGGGGAGAACGTGGGAGGAAACAGAGCACTGAAGATATTATTGCGCGCGAACCGAGTTTGTATCCATTAACGTGCCACTTGTAACACCTATACAGTACCCGACTCGTCTGTAAATGATAGAAACAAAGCGTATTCAAACTAGAGCCCTGCTAGTGGAGCAAAGGGAAACGTCCTGTGATAACAAAGGGAAATCATTGAAGGGCATAAGTCCAAAGTGTCGGTGATCGTCCTATAGATAACACAGTTGGATCGAACTTCATTGTCTCTTCCAGGCTGACCTCTTCCACCTGCTGGTACTCGTTAATGCGTGCTACGGGAATCTGCGGGAATCACCGACGTATGATCTAATGCACCAAGGTCTCCAATAAAAGTGCACTTACATCGTCAGTGTAAAATGAGGGAAGGACGTTACCGAGACTACGAAGGGTGATCGTATCGCCCCCGCCCATCAAAAGGTCATAGTTTGTTGAGATAGCCACGGACATGATGCTTGCCCAATGCCGGACGACAGGCCCAATTTACTTTTGCGTCATAGTGTCCCAGAATGAGGCTAATGAGTCCGCAGAAACTGCAATGAATCTGTCGTTGTCTTTGAGGCAGATTTCTGTTGCTGTGAGTGGGCCATTGGGAACGTATCGCCTTGGCGGTCACATCAAAACAGTGAATGCTGCCATTAACACAAAAAGTCGCTTGCTATCGCTCGCCCAGGCAAGGGAATGGTTGACCTGCGAGCCTACTGTGACTGAGATGTTGGCAAGCAAGCGACCCTTCTGGTTGTCGTAGATCCGAAAGCCGTGCCATGTAGCGGTAGCAATGAGCTGTCCGTTGACCGCGCAAACGGCGTTTGGGTGGGGAAAGGGACCGAGCAGCAAGTCGAGCGCGACTAGACAGAGTAGTCACCTGACCCAGTCGCCACTCTCATCCTGTCTGGTGAGATGTCCACATACACCCACTGACTCTGTCCTTTGACCGTGGACACCCTTTCATGGCTCTCTGCACTCCATACCCTCACCTTGGCCCACTTTCCATCTGGTGATACAGCAAGGTTGCAAAAGACTCCCCCCGCCTTCATTAGAGGCCCGACATGACTTCCATCTTCCACTCGCCAACATTGAATATCAATATTTCCTTCCTTACCACCGCTCACGATGTGCTTTCCATTAGCGGAGAAGGCGACCGACGATATAGTGCCAACAGAATTGATTTTGATTTGTTTTGCCGTCTTCTCGTGAATGCTGCTGGAGGGAGGACTGCTATCATGTGATGCACTCGAACATCGCGCCCAAGCGCTCACTGTTCCATGGCTCCCGAATTTTTAAAATCATACTCAGCCGGGTGTCGTATAGTACAATGGAAAGAGGGTGGCCCCTCCACCGGTGATGTGGTAGTCTCTTCTAGCCTACAGGCGTCCCTTTACCATTACTCATCAGTTCGCACACCCCATAGTTGTTTCTCAGCGCTTTTCTCTTGACCCTCTTTATATCTTCGTCATTGTAGTGGTGACCCAGGAGTCACTCATGGCGAAAATCACGCTCGAGCTCGCTGGGAATGGGAAAACAACGACTACGGGACAGCGCTCACACAACCGTGGTGCCGACGCAGGATGCTTTTGTCGCAGTGGTAGCTGCGCACTGCGAGACAGCCAAATCTACCTCGGTGAGCACATAATTATAGAACCTTCGTATTGACCTCCAATGCACAAATAGGAATGTGGCATACCGTATCGGGATAACTGCGTGGCAAGCATAAGTAGCCTCACTAACACAACGGTGATATCAGTGTTTAGCACCAACGTCAATGTCCGGCCAAACCCGATCGGGTGCACTCGACTTCAACTTTGGTCTGTCGAAACAGGTTTAGTAGGTCATTTAGGTCAGTACTAAACATGAATGTAGTTGTATGTAAGGAGGAAACTACTATCCCCACCAACGACTCTGGTTCTTACCTCGCATTAAGCCTTAAGGTATATTCGTGATTCAGACCTGAGCCAACCCAAGTCAGTCTGCCCATTGGGCAGTCCACTGAGCGCTTAGGAAACCAGATGGCCCGGCCACCTTCGCTGTTCCACGTCCAGCCAGGCAACCATTCTCAGCTCCAGCTGTGGTGATCTAGCTAGTACTTGTGGGTGTCTCTGTCCGTCTGGTCCAGAAGACGAGAGCTGAACTTACATACACAGTACCACAATCTTTCTCTGATAACCTGGGCGATCCTGACGGATCGTTGTTCCTTGCCTGACCAGGCCAACCTCCGACGTCCGTTGATGCCTAGGATATTGGCTGAGGGGCTCAGGCATCAAGAATTTTTTTCTGATGATCCTACCGGGTGAGCAAATTTACATAGACTGAACCCTCTCCATGATGCTCAAGGTCGAGATATGCAGAAAGTCGCGAATCACACTTCCTCTAGGTTGACATACGATCAAGTAAAAAGACATTGGTCATCGTACGTGTGCTAGTATCCGCCCATTACTCGAACTGACGATTCATTAGACTAATCCAAGTTCCTTGAGTCTTCAACCAAGTCTAATAGAAACAACTCTCCAAGTGGCAATATGCTTGCCAAGGTCCTGCCAGCAAAGATCTGTGCGCAAATCTCCGGTGCTCTACCTTTACGGGTCTTAACACTGCCGGAAATGGTGCTCAAGGAGAGAGGTGCTGTCGCTGAGTACATTATTCAGAACAAACTCGATGACCTCATTGAGGGAATCTATCAGGAGGAGACCGATGCACTTGTAGACTCGCCTACGATTACCCAGGGTTTATTCTGACGCCAAACTAGGGATCATAATGCACTCTTCTCCGAACTCGTGAAAGATACGTACAAGTTCGCCATTTTGTCGTATATGTGGGGAGATGAGCCCAAGTACGAAAATTTCCTCAATCGCAGTGCTACTACTTCACAGGGGTACAATAAATTGGAAGAGTTCTGTAGGATTGCTCACAACGAACATGAGGTTGAGTTCGCCAGAACAAATCAGTCCATCCGTTCCATGTTCACGTGGTACCGCGAATCATTCATCTGTGTCACCTACCTTGCGCACACTGATACTCCCGGAATTTCCTTCCGCCCTGTGAACACGACACGATCCCAACTCAAGGATCGGCAGCCCCGTGAAACCTTGTGAGTGAGGGGATGAATGTGAAAACCAGTGATTTCACAAGAGAGAAGGAGAAGGCCGGCGGCGCCCCCTGAGGAGCCTCCGAATCCACGATGTGCCACTGCGCATGTTCGTGTTTCACCTCACCCTTGTATAGTAGTAAGACTACACGGTCTTCGTAGCAAGTTCGGCAGCTCCCATCCCAGTTCCGTTGTACTCCAACCACCGTAGTATCATGACTGACTTCCCACAGGACATATATGCTCGCAATCTCCTATCACACCGTGGATACCCTCTGTGGAGCCCTGAACCAAGCGTCGAACTTCCAGACACCTATCAGCTGGAAGGACTCAAGCTCGGAGACGTCGGTGTCGTTACCCCAGAAGAAGGCAGCTTTGACGTCTTCTTCAATATAACTCTACCCCGAGAACACCCCCTTCATGCGGCCGATGGGGTCCCCGACAACTTCACCCAGGTCGAGCTAAGACGTGAGGACTATAAGATTGTTCCTCATGCCGAGGACCCTGGCCACGTCATTTCATCGCGTGGTGTGACCTGTACTGTCCGTTGTACCGATCCGCATTATATAGATGGCAAGGCCCACAAGTGCGATCTCGTTCACTATCATGCGGCAACGTTCCTGACTAAATTCAGGCTAACCAATCATGGATTTGACCTACGCCGAAACGAAGGTGCAATGCTTATCCTCCCACAAGGTGCTGAACGCCGTAGGCTTACAAAGGAGTCGTCACTGTTGGACTTTATCATCCAAAATGCAGTGAACTGGTACCGCTTTGCTCGAGAACAACTCTATCGAAACATCGACAGTGATTCCCTCTATCTGATTACTGGATTTCACAAAACAAAGTCATGGTCAATTGCGTCATTCAAAGACCCTGGTGCAAGTTCTGCTCACTGCGGGATTGTGCAGCTGGGGAGAGAAGGATCCATGCTAGCAGGCGACTCCAGTTGGGAAACCGTCTATCCTTTTGAATGTCGTATCGGACCTCGATCTGACGTTGCTATCATCCCAAACCAGTGCGTATTTATAACTGGGTTTAAGATTGCGATCAATGAGGAACTGCTACACTTGAAACGAGTCACAGTCAAGACCGAGCATCCGAAACGCACATTGGCTACCAGACTCGTTGGCTTGGGTGCCGGATTTGCAAATCTATTATTGGGGCCAGCTCTTGATGTGGGACACTCTAGCGAAACTAGTTCTCAGGAGGAAGAAATGAATGAACCCACACTGGGGCATGAATTAGCTGAATATGACAATGAGGGTACGACAGTAGAGCATGTACCACAACTGCCGCAGGTATGATCATAGTTGCTCTGTATCAAAGGTTGTGAACACTGACAAAATCACAGCCCTTCCATCCTTCTGATATCATCAATCGTTATATGCTAAAAAAAGTTTGGCGGTGATTTTGGATTATAGGAGATATCACGTTTCTCATCAAATTTGTCTAGGAACCATCTGCAAAGATTGCTGTGACACATGACAGTCAGTGGATTACTCTACTAGAAAAGGTCTGTGTTCTTGTGTTGATTGTCTCCAATTCTGATGGTGCTATGCAAAGGGGAGACTGAAACGGGAAGACATGTCACGAGAAGGGCGTCTCGCGGCAGTGGTATCCCAAGAATATAATACTATCGTGAGAGATAGTAACTATTATGTGTGTTCTGTTTGTACGCCTCTGTTGAACAATTTCTCAGGAGCTGTGTACTTACAAAGCACCAAGTGAGTGAACTACTCTCTCTTGTGGAGTTTGAGAGGTTAACTTACTTAAGTGAACCGGAGGACATGGACGAATCTGCGGTGTCTGGCGTGAGCTTCCTCATCCTAGAGTCGAGAATCTCACATCCATTCACTTAGGTTCATGATGCCAATCCTCTTGTATCTCGACAAGCATTTACTCCAGTGAACCGCTTTTCGGGTGGCAGCAGTTTGGAGGATGACATCAGTTCGGAGAGGCTCAGCAAGTGGGCATCCCACCAGAGGGCCGCTGACGAATCCGCCACCCACTCGCGGTCGCTCAAGGGAGCCCAGAAGGACAAGGCAGCGACGAAGTACCGAGTGAAGGACGGAAAGGGTGAAGTTCTTTTGCAGAGCCAGCGACCAATGGAAGAGCGTGACGGTCTCAGAAGACGGGTAAGGGGCAAGGTCACTGAGCTCAAGAATCTTCAGGATGAGAAGGCCGCAAAACAGATCAAAATCTACTCTCAAGACGATATATTGTCGGTCGCATTTCTCGCTAATGGAAAGCACGTCGTGAGCGGTAGCCGGGAGGGAAATATTCAATGTTGGCGGGATGGAAGTGAAATTGGACCTCTAATGAAGGCGGGGGGAGTTGTTCACGACCTTGCTGTATCACAAGATGGAAAGTGGGTCGTGAGCGGGACAGAAAACGGTAGGGTGAGGGTATGGAACGCGGAGACCCACAAAAGGATGACTACGATCGAAGAGAGCCAATGGGTGTGCGCGGTGGACATCTCACCCGACGGGACGAGAGTCGCGACTGGATCTGGTGACGACACTGTTTCGATCTGGTCACGTTCGACTGGTGACCTACTGCTCGGTCCCCTGCTACACCCGAGCATCGTTTATACGGTCAAGTTCTCACCTAACGGACGGCTCATCGTTACTACTACGCTGTACAGTCTTTGGATCTACAACAGCAAGGACGGTCGCCTACTCGTCAATATCCCAATCGCAGCAGGTTTGCAAGTCGACCACTCCCTTGCTTGGGCGAGGGATAGCAAGCAGCTCTTCATGTTATCCCACGATGGAAACATTAACCGTTTTGATGTGACCACCAGGGCAAAGCACTCCCAATGGCCGGTTCACAGCAGCGGATTTCCGTGGTATATCTCCCTCGCAGGCAATGGCAAATTCATCGCAGTTTCTGCAGATTCATCAGTCTCATTCTGGGATGCTACGACACAGCAGCAAATCGGGTCTGTCGTCCAGCGTAGAGCTAGTATCAGGTCAATGGCTATCTCGGCAGACTATAACCTCGTGATGGGCGGAGGGGGGGTAATCACCATTTGTAGCCTCCATGACATCCTTCCCCCATCCTATACCAGCGATGTAAGTGCACTCACAATGAAGATATCGCTGCGTTGGATCATGCTTTGCTGACTGCCTCAGATTTTTGCAGAGGAAATTGGGCAGAGGAAGCAAGTAGACTCATAGAAACGGTCGTGACTGGCGGTGAGCGGCCAGCCACGAATAAAGGCGACGGGCGAGTTCTAAGGCGAAAGGAGTGTTTATTAAGTTGGGAAGTGGACAAGGCGAGAGAAGAATGATGAAAGATAGGTGTGGGCGTTTTCAGATGGTTGGAAGAGAGGATCTTAAACCTGTTATATTCGTAGCTGAGGACAGTATTTGTGTTGTAGGTACAAAGGCTGAAGGAACAAAACGGCGGACACAACTGTCGACATTATATTATATGTGATAAGTGAAATATTACAGGACAAATAATCAATGCCCAGTCGACGTTATCAGCATCGGCGATGCGTTAATTCCCAGTGAAAACTTGCTCAGTTCACTTGTGTTTATACCCGGTCATAAATCCTACGGTATGTATATGATTGGGTGCGTTAATTCGTGTAACATTATGGTTTGGCAAAATGATATTGAACACAAACAAACCGAACTAATCGTAGCAAGTTTTCACCGGGGTTGGCCGGTGGCCTTCCGACCCGCGGCGTGACCCGTGCGGAGCCCTACTAACGAACGTGAATGCCAACAGTGCATGAATCATGTCACAATAAACGCATCTGAGTTCTCGATTGTCCCTTGTGAGGCTGACCTTCCCTACCTGCTTCCTTCAATGCAAGTGTACTTATATCGTCAATGTAGGATAATGCAAGGATGTTACTGAGACTACGAATGGTGATTGCACCACCTCTTCCCATCACGAAGTCACGGTTTGTTGAGGAAGCCATGGACTTGATGCTCACTGTGTGCTAGACGCGTTTGAACACGGACCGAATGGCAGGTTCAGTCCACTAAGCGTTTGGTTCAGTGTTCAGCAGCTAGAGTGAACGTGATTGGATGTCTGGTTCAGCGTTCGGTCAGAATCCATGTTGAACCGAATGAAACCGAACTTTTCCATCACTACTGGACCACAGATCCGATTTGCATCTGTGCCATAGTGCCCCGGAATGAGACTGACGACTGCAGAAAACGCAATGAATTTGTCGTCGTCGGTGAGGGAGATAGATCTTGGATTGCTGTGGGTGGGCCGCCGTTGACTCGAGAACACGTCACGTTGTTGGTCACGTCGACGCGGTAATGCAGCTGTCGATAGATGAGACGAAGAGTTGCTTATCATCGCTGGCCATTGGGAACGAAACGCCTTCAACCACTATGATTTCACAAAAGAAAGGGGCGAACTTGAGGAGCCTCCGAATGTCTCCATCCATCGCATATTCGACCCTTGCTGTGTATATACACAGTCTTCACAGCAAGTTCGGCAGCTCCCATCCCAGTTCCGTTGTACTCCGACCACCGTAGTATCATGATTGACTTCCCACAGGACATATATGCTCGCAATCTCCTATCACACCGTGGATACCCTCTGTGGAGCCCTGAACCAAGCGTCGAACTTCCAGACACCTATCAGCTGGAAGGACTCAAGCTCGGAGACGTCGGTGTCGTTACCCCAGAAGAAGGCAGCTTTGACGTCTTCTTCAATATAACTCTACCCCGAGAACACCCCCTTCATGCGGCCGATGGGGTCCCCGACAACTTCACCCAGGTCGAGCTAAGACGTGAGGACTATAAGATTGTTCCTCATGCCGAGAGCCCTGGCCATGTCATTTCATCACGTGGTGTGATCTGTACTGTCCGCTGTACCGATCCGCATTATATAGATGGCAAGGCTCACAGGTACGACATCGTTCACTGTTGTATGGCAGCATTCCTGATTCTAAACTCAGGCTAACTGATCATGGATTTGACCTACACCGAAACGAAGGTGCAATGCTTATTCTCCCACAAGGTGCTGAACGCTGTAGGCTTAAAAAGGAGTCGTCACTGTTGGACTTTATCATCCAAAACGCAGTGAACTGGTACCGCTTTGCTCGAGAACAACTCCAACGAAACATCGACAGTGATTCCCTCTATCTGCTCACTGGATTTCACAAAGCACAGTCATGGTCAATTGCGTCATTCAAAGACCCTGGCGCAAGTTCTGCTCACTGCGGAATTGTGCAGCTAGGGAGAGGAGGATCCATGCTGGCAGGTTACTCCACTTGGGGGATTGTCTATCCTTTTGAATGGCGTATTGGGCCTCGACCCGAGGTCACTATCCCGAACCAGTGTGTATTTATAACTGGGTTTAAGATTGCGATCAACGAGGAACTACTATACTTGAAACGAGTCACAGTCAAGGCCGAGCATTCGAAGCGTACAATGGCTACCAAGCTTGTTGGGTTGGGTGCCGGCTTGGCAAATCTGCTATTGGGGCCAAATCTTGATGTGGGACACTCTGGTGAAACTAGTTCTCAGGATGAAGCGAATGAACCTACACTGGGGGATGACTTAGCTGAATATGACAACGAGGGTACGACAGTGGAGCATGTACCACAACTGTCGCAGGTACGGCCATAGTCACTCTGTGTTGAAAGTTGCAAACATTAACAAAACTACAGCCCTTCCATCCTTCCAATATCATCAATCGCTATATGTTAAAAAAGGTTCGGCGGTGATTCCGGGTTATGGGAGATGTCATATTTCTTATTAAATTTGTCCAGGAACCATCTGCGAAGATTGCTGTGACACATGACAGTCAGTGGATTATTCTGCTAGAAAAGGTTTGTGTTCATGTGTTCATTATCTCTAGTTCTAATGGTGCTATGCAAAGGGGATATTGAATCAGGAAGACATGCTACGAGAAGGACGTCTCGAGGCAGTGGTCTCGCAAGAATATAATACCATCATGAGAGATGGTAACTATTGTGCGTTCTGTTTGTGTGCCTCCGCTGAACAATTTCTCAGGAGCTGTGTATTTGCAAAGCACCAAGTGGGTGGCTTACTCCCTCTTGTGGAGTCCGAGAATTTAACCTACCTAAGTGAGCCAATGGACGTGGAGGCGTCTGGGGTGTCTGGTGTGAGCTTCCTCATATTAGAGTCCGGACTCTCTCACATCCACTCACCTAGGTTCGTGATGCCAATCCTCCAGTATCTCAGCAGGCATCTACCCCGGTGAAACGCTTCTTCTTACGTGAAAGCACTTCGGAGGACGAGGAAGAACCGCCCAAAGGGATGGCGGAAGAAGGCCAGAGGCTACAAGAGCGGGTATCCCACAAGAGGGCCGCTGATAAATCCGCCACCCACTCGCGGTCGCTCAAGGGAGCCCAGAAGGACAAGGCAGTGATGCAACGGTTTCTGCGTCGAGTGGAGGACGGAAAGCATATATTTGTTTTGCGGGGGCCGATGAAAGAGCACGATGGCCTCAGACAACGGGGAAAGAGCAAGGTCATTGAGCTCATGAATTTACAGGATGAGAAGGCCGTAAAACAGATCGAAATCCACTCTCAAGACGATATATTTTCTGTTGCATTTCTCGCTGATGGAAAACACATCGTGAGCGGTGGGAGGAAGGGAAATATTCAATGTTGGCGAGTGGAAGACGGAAGTGAGGTTGGACCTCTAATGGAGGCGGGGGGAGGTGTTCGCGACCTTGCCGTATCACAGGATGGAAAGTGGATCGTGAGCGGGACGGAAGAGGGCAAGGTGGAAGTATGGAGTGCGGAGATCCATCAAAGGGTGACCACGATCAAGGGACAGAGCCTGTGGGTATTTGCGGTGGACATCTCGCCAGACGGGACAAGAGTCGCGACTGGATCTGTTGACGACACTGTTTCGGTCTGGTCGCAATCGACTGGCGACCTGCTCCTCGGGCCCCTGCTACACCCGCACATCGTTTGCGCGGTCAAGTTCTCACCCGACGGACAGCTCATCGCTACTGCTATGTGGTACAGCATTCGGATCTACGACAGCCAGGACGGTCACCTACTCGTCGACATCCCTGTCACAGTGGGCTCGCAGATCAACCATCCCCTTGCTTGGGCGAGCGATAGCAAGCGACTCTTTGTGTTATCTCACAATGGCAGCATTCATTGTTTTGATGTGATTACCAAGGCAATGCATTCCAAATGGCCCACTCACAGCAACACAAGTTTAAGGTGTATCTCTCTCGCAAGCAACGACAGATTCATTGCAGTTTTCGCGGACTCGTCAGTCTCATTCTGGGACACTACGACACAGAAGCAAATCGAGCCTGTCGTCAAGCATAGAGTTAATATCATGTTCATGGCTATCTCGGCAGACTATGACCTCGTAATGGGTGGAGAGGGGGGAATCACCATTTGTAGCCTCCGTGATATCCTTCCTCCATCCTACACCAGTGATGTAAGTGCACTTACATTGAGGATATTTCTGCATTGGATCATGCTTTGCTGACTGCCTCAGATTTTTGCAGAGGAAGCCGGGCAGAGCAAGCAGGTAGACTCGTAGAAACAGTTGTAGCTGGTCGCAAGCGGCTGGCCGCAGATGAAGGCGACGGGCGAAGTAAGGCGAAAGGAGTGTCTATTAAGTCGAGAAGCGGACAAGGTGAGAGAAGAATAGTACAAAGGCTGAAGGAAAAAAAACAACGGACACGATTGTCGACATTATACTATATGTGACAAGGTGAAATGTTACAAGACAAGGTACCCTCTCGCGACTTGCGTGCCACACCTACGTCATCAGCGCTTCAGCAACGGCGTCCGCATAATCATCGATGATATTCGCATACATTGGACAACAAAATCAGCTCTCTGGCTTCCAAAGCGCAGCCGCTCAGAAGGATTGTTTGAATGCAACCATCAATGCCGTTTGTACACAGAACGAGAACGCGAGCGTGTCTAATTCGCATGTCGTCGACGTAAGAAAACATCCAGTTGGGCAGCAGAGGAACTCGAGTACATCCATCGCCCACCGTGACGGATGCTATACTGATATCCGTGTCTATTACTTAGCAAATTGCCTGGCTCAGACATCAGCCTCGTACCCAGCATCTTTGTCCCCAAAGCAGCTTCATCCGCATCATTCGTGCGCGCGAGCAATCACACTAACGCGGAGTTCTGTATGCCGACTGCTGCATGATCAATGATATACTTTCCCCTCCTGAGACTACCAACGCCGTATGTGGGGAGGTGAGAGTGGGTACAATAAATTGTGAGCGAACGGGGCGCGAGCTAGAACAATGGACCGTTAGGTCCTCCAGTTGGTCGTATGAGAGACTGGAGGAGAGGGATTTGTACCATATGATGTCGGAAATAGCGATGTCTAACTATGGTGTAGGATCTAACGGTAATAGAAAGATAAGAAAAGTACTATCTACGGGATGATCTCCAACATATATATGGCCAAACAAGGAGTGAACCATGGAGAGGTCAATGGTGTACCCAAATCAACAAGCGACCGCACTAGTGTACTTCGATCGTACGAATGTTCTCTATCATCTCGGTCAACGGTACATCCTCCCGAACTTGAACCATGATCAAGCTATCCGCAGCCACCCGCTTATACTCGACACGCGTTACCGACTCGAGCAACAGCGCCCCAAATCGTTGCCTCAGGTGCGTGACTAACCGAAACGCCTGTATAGTCTTCTCCAACACTCTTGCACCGGCCGAGAACTCATGGTCGAGCAGCGGCCGGATCCATGGGTGGACAAGATAGAAGTCTTTGGTCTCATTCAGGCTGTCCACCGTCTTGATCTCCACGAACCCGAACGCGGACGACATCGCGTGATAGACGTTCATACTTGTCTCGGGATCTGGGCCTGATGTATGGACCAATTTAGTAAGGCAAAAGACAATACCGGGAAGTTGCAGCCGGTTAGCAGCCATCGAAGGTGACCGCAGTCCATGGAGTTGGTCAAACAGCCTCACAGCCGGCGAGGGGTCGGCCAAGGATGAACGCAAGTCCGCAACTATGTTGTCCATTTCTTCCTGTCCAACGGGCTGAGGGATGTGTGGCGGCACCAGTTCACCGTAGGCTGTGAGATCCATTGGCAGACAACTGTTATAGGTACCCACGCGCCCTGTCCAAGCTAGAATTGTCACATCCCTAGAACCTGTCAGGATGTATTCCAAGAACCGACCGACTGCGCGATCGCCTTCGCCGTATATGACCGGGAGGGTAACGTTGAAGATGCCATACAGGGAATATGCGATGTCTTCTACGTGTTTTGCTTGACGGTCTGAAGCCACATACAGCTTCTCGCGTACCCTATCAAGGCCAGGACGAAGGATAACCATCTCCTCAGCAGAGATTCCCGTGGCTTGTTGCATCTCCAGTACGATAGCAGGCTCGTCCTTGTGATTCTCCAGAGTCAGGTCGAGGTATGGCTTCCAGTCCTCGGTGTAAAATCGGGCAGTCTTGGCAGCAACGTATTCTTGATATGTCCACGCCCGAGTGTTCCAGATACTCCTCCGCAGACCACCAGGCCGCCGAGACTCAGATGGGACATCGCGAAGATACACGACAGTGAGTGACGAGCCACGATACCACGTGAACATTGCCACCAGTGCCTCTTGTAGTATCACATTATTCAACTTGTCCACACAACACGTGTCACTCCATGCCCACCGAAAGTCAAGAGAATCCACAAGCGAGCAGAATTTTTGCAGCTTGTCGTTCTCCGGAGATGGCTTCAGCTCATGAATCGGGGTCATCGCGACCTTCTGGAGTAGAGGTTCATTATCCTCCCACTTGTGCGAGAGCATCACGTATCGATAGAACCTCTTTACCTCCTTCCGAATAAGCTTATAGTCTATCTTCATCGTCATTGACGACACTAGCTTGTTGTAAATCGGGAGTTTTTCGAATGCTGCCACTTGCTGCTGTTTGTCACACAGATGGCCGGTAGTAGTGTCGATGAGCATCCGAGGCATGTGGAGGGTGGTTTCCGTGACAATACGCTTAATTGCAGACGTAGCATCGGAATAGTGGCAATGAAGTGCTATCAGTTCATCAATACGGGGTCATTCAACTCATATCAAGGAAATGTCTCACCGCAAACATGTGGGTCCGGAGAGTGCTTTATTTTTGAAAGCATTGTGCGGAATGCTTCAACAGCTTCCACATAGCGACTTGCCCCGTGTAATGCTGCATGCCTCCGTTCATAGCCCTGATGAGACGAAGGATTAAGCTTGATAACCTACACCCATCGTTACTGGATATCGTCCGATACAATGTGAACTGCAAAGAATACCTCATCAGCATCATTCACCGCCTCCTCCCAACTACCAATCAATGTTCGTGCCTCGCTCCGCTTGATCAGGACCTCTGTGTGGTCCAGTAGGTTCAGTTCCAGGATGGCCGAGAAGTATTGGATGGCTTCATTGTAGTTCTGAGAGTCCATTGCAACGTCGCCGAGTTTCCTTAGCCTCTCTGCGCATCGCTGTTGGAAGCCTGTTTGGAAAGATCAGGGGAGTTTTGATACTAACTTTCATCTAACCACTCACTGGATTCCCAGTGTGTCCGCCCATCGTGGTTAACTGTCTCCTCTTCCAGCTCGCTCCGCATTTGCCAGAAAAACTTGACTGCCTCCGGAACACGATCCTTCCCTTCAAGAGCATCGCAGATTGCTTGGTAAATCAGAAGGCTAGTAAGGTTAAACTATTCAAAGACCGTCAACACTGGGTCTTCAAACTATCATATGGGGCTAACCTGGGATGCGGTGTCCAATATGTCGTCCGGTGAGGTACGAGTCAACATCGTGCCCGCCCACTTGATTAACAATGCGTCTACGGTCGAGGGGTGAAGTGACACCGCAGCAGAGTAAGCCTTCAGTGCTTCCTCGTGATTCCCACACCTCAACGCCTCATCTCCAACTACCTCCAGAGTCGAAATGCATCGGTGCCTGGACTCTGATAGCAGATATTGAATCCTTAATTGTGACGCATGACACCGAAGCTTACCAGTAAGCCAGTTCATTATCGCCCCCTCTTTGACACGATATACGGAGTCGATGATCTTGAGAACAGAGTGGGCAGGGTAGATTAAACCACGGTTGGCACACAACACTTTGCGTGGACATTGTTGCTCGTGGTCATGAAGGATCCGGATAAGGCTATCCGCTTGGTCGTGGAGCTGCCGTTCGAGATCTATGACCTTGGCAGCTAATGGACAAAGATGTCAATACAGCACAGACTACGATGGCGACAAACGCACTCAAGCTCTCCTCCCGCGCACGAAGCGAAGCAACGTTTTTGTTGAGGCGATCCACGTCACGTTCGGCGACAGAGAGCCGCTTCTGGATTTGCTCGAATTGGGTGTCTGATAAATGCTCATTTCAATGGCGCGAAAGTCAGGGCGACAATGGGACGCACGAAAGGACGCGATTGTTGTATCTTCAACGCTGGTTTTATTTGACGATTCCTGCCATACAGCACAGTGGTCAGTAATACAAGGTCCCACAAGTGATGCTTTCCATGCAAGTTGTGCTTACATTCTCAGTGTAAGATGAAGGAAGGATGCCGCGCAGACTGTAAAGCGTGATTGTCTCCCCTCCGCCCAATACAAGGTCATACTCTGCTGAGATAGCCATGGACGTGATTCTAACTGTATGCTGGACGACAGGCCCAATTTGCTTTCGTGTCGTGGTGTCCCAGAACGAGACCGACGAGGTTGCGGAAAGTGCAATGAACTTGCTATTGCTTGCAACGGAGATACCTTTGAACTCGTCGCTGCAAGTGAACCAGCAAGGATGCGTTGTCCCATTGGGCACATCGAGACAATGAATGTTGCCATCCCGAGATAAGACAAAGAGCTGCTTGCTATCGCTCTTCCAAGCGAGGGAGTGGTTGACTGGCGAACCTACGGCAATTGAAACCTTGCAGAGTATGCGACCTGTCCGAGCGTCACAGATCCGGACGCATTCCCACGTAGCAGCGGCGACAAAACGTGTATCGGGCGAGAATTTGACTGCACTAACGGTGCCCTGGTGTTCTGAGGAGCTGAGCAGTTTCTCACCGGTTGCACGCGACCAGACAGAGAGTGTGGAGTGGGACCCAGTCACGATTCTTGCCCCATCTGATGAGATGTCCACCGCATGTGTCCATTGCGAGTCACTCTGCCCTTTGATCGCGGTCGCCTCTTTGTGGCTCTCCATATTCCACACTCCTACCTTTCCCTTTTCCATCACACCTGCAACCCATCTTCCGTCTCGTGATACTGTGATGTTCTGGACGGCAGTCTCTGTCTCCATTGACATCCTTACCTCCCTACCATCGTCCACTTTCCAACGTTGAATATTTCTTTCCCCGTTACTGCTCAAGATGTGCTTTCCATCAGCGAGAAAGGCGACCGACAGTATGGCGGCTCCAGAATCGATTGTAATCCGTTTTGCTATCTTTTCATGAACGTTGCCCGTGGGGGGACTGTTTCCACTCGGCTCTTGGGCCCTCGTCAGTACGTACTCTCAAACGTCTCATCCAAGTGCTCACCATTCCGTTGCCACCATGAAGAAAGAGAAAGTTGATCAAACATCAGGTGGTGGAAAAGGGGACAGACTCGCAAGGCGCTAAATACCATCGCCTGACACACGTGCCTACAGCATCCCTGCCTTGAAATGTAGGAAGGTTTACATCACCCCCACCCTCGGCGTCCAAATTGGCCCTTGCTAACTCCCCATAGTAACTGCACATTGCCAAGAGCTGCTAAATTTGCTCTTGTGATCACGCGATTATGGAACCTTGGGAAACGAAATGCGGCTTTTGGGTGAGTTGATTGTGGCTGGCTTACAAGTACTTATCGGAATAAGTATTTGCTATATAACTCCATTCGTCCTCACTGTTCCCAGACTACATCAGGCTAACCGCTGGGCAAGCGCAGCCTCATTGAGGAGGAACTAATGCTAGCGAGTGAGCCTCGCAAGTGGCCAGGCAGTGGCAAGCAGGCCCTGCCTCGGAACGAGACAGATGGAAACGATGTTGACCGTACCCAGATTCAAGTCGATACCTCCATGGCCTACGGACCCCCAGAACCCAGAAGCAGTGCGTTGTATATACTATGAAGCCACAATGCTTGGACGCATACCTTTGTCGTCCCCAGATCTGTAAGCTCCTTCTCTCACAGACGGGCTGGGACCTTCGTTCCGAGTCTTGATGACGAGATGATGACTTTTAATATCGGTACCGCTGTCTCCTATCTCCGGAGTCTAACTTCCGCTGCTCCCGCACTCACCGGGTCCAATAAGGCGACGTTTGGATGCCAACACATCTTCTGCCGTTCTCATTACCGCAACTCAAGCGAACATGCTTTCCTTTGTAGATACCCCGCTGCGCCTCTGCGTCGGGTCTTTTTTTAGATCCTCGTTTATTGTCCCGCAGGGGTTAGGCCTCTCGTGGATGTTGTTTCGCACCGAGAGTACGAGCAGCAGGCTAAAATGGATCGGGACGTGCCGGGTGTGAGGATATGTAGCCTGACTGGACAATCTTTGGACATCGCTGCGGTCAGGTGCGGGAATCGATCGCATACGGTATGGTTACAGTACATGCGAGAGTAACAAGGACTAAAGAAGGGAAACTGTTTCTCAGTTTGCATGGTTGAGGTAGGGGTTGGGAGGGAGCGCGGGGCGCTCTCCGGCCTCAAACGGCAGCCAAATCCTGTTGGTCTGTGCATGAGCTGCGAGGGCGGGTGGGCCGACCCTCGCGGGAGAATGTGGACCGTAGGGGATATGCTGACGCGCTAGGGGCCCCAGGTTGGGGTGAGCTGCGAGGGTCCGTGAACGGGTTCACAGAAAGGGAGTGGCGGGTGGGTGCGACGAAAAGGAGAACGAGCGAGAGAGACGGGGAACGAGCGAGGAGACAGCAGCACGGAAAGAGAGAGAGGTGCGTGCTGCTTACCTACGCTTGTCCGAAGACTAGACTCTGTGACTCCGACTCGTGCCTCGCCTTGTCACAGAGTTACACTCAACATATTCTGGAAAACGAGTGGTCTCAGTTATCTGCAGCGGCCTGATTGTTGCACAAGACTCAACATTTTGCTGGACCACAAACAAAAAAATCAATTTTATGTTTTGCACAACATTCACTAACTTACAACGAAAGGTCGACCGATGGAACAATGGATGACATCGGAATTACAAGTACGACGACCGAAACACAAAATGAGGGACAGCGGTCATCTCCGCCGTGCCCCAAGCCAAGTCAGGCTCGTAGATTTTGGCCCTACTTTGATCCTCTCTCATCGTGTGAAGCTCATACTCGAGACTGAACCAGATTGTCTTTCCCTTCTCACACTGCTCCTGGTCATCATAGACCACCCTCTTCTGCACCTGTCCATGCTCCTGCACCACCTGAAAGCTTTTCGTCAAGCAACTGCTGAATCCATGAGTGGACGAGGTGGCGTACTCCGACTTGTGGACCACTTTAGTGACGCGAAACACAATGCAGGGAAGTCACACTTGACAGTCGATCGTAGAAGGCGAGCGAAGTCCATGGAATTCTTCTCAGAGCTTCAGAAATAATAATAACCCAGCCCGACAGATGAATACAAATGACTCGATGGATAGGATCACTAGGATCACTAGGGGGAAGACATCAAAACTACCAGCGTGTATCAATGACCAATATCGCTAATCAGGAGTCCGTTTTGCATACAAGTCCAGGGAGTTGATCACAGCCTGTGATCATAGCCTATCGTGCCAGTGCTTTACAGAAGATCAATGTATTTATTCGACTGAATCATGTAGTCACAATGCACCTAGGCTAAGTTTTAGTGAACTAAAGGAAGCCGAAAGAAACAAGTACCCAACTCATTAAAAGACGGCCGTACTACAGTACTTCGACCGTCCGAATGTTCTCTATCAATTCGGTCAACGGGACATCCTCCCGAACCTGAACCATGATCAAACTGTCCGCGGCAACGCGCCCATACTCTACACGCCCCCGCAACTCGAGTAACAGCGCCCCAAATCGTTGCCTCAGACGAGCAACCAGCCGAAATCCCTGTGTCGCTTTCTCCAGCGCTGCTGCACCAGCCGAGAACTCTTGGTCAAGCAGCGGTCGAATCCAGGGGTGGATAAGATAGAAGTCCTTGGTCTCATTCAGGCTGTCTGTCGTCTGAATCTCCACGAACCCAAACGCGGACGACATCGCGTGATAGACGTTCATACTCGTCTCAGGATCTGGGCCTGACGTGTGGACCAATTTAGTAAGGCGAAAGACAATACCAGGAAGCCGCAGCCGGTTGGCAGCCATCGAAGGTGACTGAAGTCCATGAAGCTGGTCGTACAGCCTCACCGCCAGTGAGGGATCGGCCAAGGATGAACGCAAGTCCGCAACTGTCTTCTCCATCTCTTCCGATCCGATAGGTTGAGGGATCTGTGGCGGTATGAGTTCTCTGTAGACCGTGAGATCCCTTGGCAGACAGCTATTATAGCTACTCGCACGTCCCGTCCATGCAAGAATGGTCACATCCCCCGAACCTGTCAGAACATATTCCAGGAGCCGACCGACTGCGCGATAGCCCTCGCCATATATGATCGAAATGGCAACATTGAAGATACCATACAATGAGTATGCGATATCTTCCACCAGTGTTGTTTGACGCTGTGAAGCCAGATATAGCTTCCTGCGTACCCTATCAAGGGCAGGTCGAAGTATAACCATCTCCTCAGCAGAGATTCCTGTGGCTTGTTGCATCTCCGAGACGATAGCAGGCTCGTCCTTGTGATTTGCCAGAGTCAGGTCGAGGTATGGCTTCCAGTCCTCGGTGTAAAATTGGACAGTCTCGGCAGCAACATATTCTTGATATGTCCATGCCCGAGTGTTCCAGATGCTCTCCCGCAGATCACCAGGCTGCTGAGACTCAGATGGGACATCACGAAGATACACGACAGTGAGCGACGAGCCGCGATACCATGTGAACATTGCCACCAGTGCCTCTTGCAGTATCACATTGTTCAACTTGTCCACGCAACATGTGTCGCTCCATGCCCACCGAAAGCCAAGAGAACGCACGAGCAAGCAGAATTTTTGCAGCTTGTTGTTCTCCGGAGATGGCTCCAGCTCATCAATTGGGATGATCTCCACCTTCTGGAGTAGAGGTTCATTATGTTCCCACTTGTGCGAGAGCATCACGTATCGATAGAACCTCTTTACCTCCTCCCGAATAAGCTTATAGTCTATCTCCGTCGTCATCGATGACACCAACTTGTTGTATATCGGGAGATCTTCGAATGCTGCCGCTTGTTGCTGTTTGTCATACAGATGACCGGTGGAAGTGTTGATGAGCATCCGAGGCATGTGGCGGGTGGTCTGCGTGACGATGCGCCGAATCGTGGATGTGGTATCGACGTAGCGCCGACGAAGTTCTACCATCAATACTCGTCAATACGTGATATCCGATCAATGTTAATAAAGTACCTCACCACGAATATGTGGGTCTCGAGAGTGATCCATTTTTGAAAGCATCATCTGGAGTGCTTTAACGGCCTCAGGGTAGCGCCTTGCCCCATGTAATGCCGCGTGCCTCTGCTCGTAGCCTAGATGAGACGAAGAGTCGAGCTTGATAGCCTGTGTACACCGTTATTAGACACTGTTCGATACTATGTGAAGTACAAAGAATACCTCGTCCGCATCACTCAGCGCCTCCTCCCAGCAGTCCATCAACGCGCGTGCCTTGCTCCGCTTGATCAGAATCTCCATACGGTCCGGTAGGTTGAGTGACAGTGTGGTCGAGAAGTATTGTACAGCCTCATTATAGTTCTGATTTTGCATTGCAACATCGCCGAGTTTCCCTAGTCTCTTCGCGCATCGCTGTTGAAAGTCTGTGTGCAATATTCAGGCGAGCTCTAACCAGTATCGTCCACCCAACCACCCACCAGGTTCCCACTGTGCTCGCTCATCATGGTTAGTTGTGTCGTCTCCTAACTCGTCTCGCATCTGTCGGAAAAACTCGATTGCCTCCGAAACACGACCATCCCGTTCAAGAGCATCGCAGATTGCCCGGTAGATTAGAAAGATGGGAAATTGGAACTGATTCAAATAGACCGTCAACTGCGATCTTCAGACTATCATTTAGAACTCACCCGCGAGGCGGCGGCGGTCAATGCGTAGCTTGGTGAGCAATGAATCAACATTGCACCAGCCCACTTGAGTAGTAATGTGTTCGGAGTCGAGGGACAGAGTGACAATGCACCAGAGTAAGCTTCAATCGCCTTTTCTCGTCTCTCGGTGCTTAATGCCTCATCTCCAATTGTCTCCAGCATTGATATATACTGGCTCTTGAACTCTGATTCCAAAATTTGAATACTCTATCATGATCCGAAAGACCACAACTTACCAGTGAGCCAGTCCATTAGCGACCCGTTGGATCTTACCTCATCACCTACAGCATTGGTCATCTCAAGAAGGGAAAGCATATCGTTGATCATGTGGCCATCAGAAGACAGAACTCTACATCGATGTTGCTGCTCGTGCGCATGAAGAATCCGGACAAGGCTATCTGCCCTGCGTTTGGAACAATCATGGTAGTTGCGGAGCTGCTGTTTGAGAGGGGCAATCTCATTACCTGATGTGCAGGGATGTTAATAAAACACAGGTTACAGCGGTGATAGAGGGCAAGATACGCACTCGCGTGCTCGTTCTGTTTGCGAAGGGTATCAATGATTGCGTTCAGACGGTCCTTCTCCTGAGCAGCTTCGCTTCGGGACTCAGAGAGCTGGCTCTGAAGTTGGCGGACAGTGACATCAAGATGTGCAATCTTGTGTTCTAATGAACGTGAATGCCAATGATGCATGAATCATGTTCCAATGAACGCACTTGAGTTCTCGATCGTCTCTTCAAGGCTGACCGTCTCTACCTCCTTCCTCTGCCCGGCTTCCTCTGCGAAGATCTGGGGCAGTCAGTAAAGTGTGGTCTAATGAAGCAACATCTCCAATGTGAGTGTACTTACATCGTTGGTGTATGATGAAGGAAGGATACCACGGAGACCATGAACAGTGATTATCTCACCTCCACCTATCGCGAGCTCGCAATTTGCAAATATAGCCATAGCCATGATGCTTGCCGTATGCCGGACAACAGGCCCGATTTGCTTTTGCGTCATAGTGTCCCAAAATGAGACTAACGAGTCCGCAGAAACTGCAATGAATCTGTCGTTGCTTGCGAGGGAGATACACCTTGAATTTCTGTTGCTGTGAGTGGGCCATTGGGAACGTATCGTATTGGTGGTCGCATCAAAACAATGAATGTTGCCATCGAGAGATAACACAAAGAGTCGTTTGCTATCGCTCGCCCAAGCGAGGGAATGGTTGACCTGCGAGCCTACTGTGACTGAGATGTTGGTGAGTAAGTGACCATCCTGGTTGTCGTAGATCCGAAAGCCGTGCCACGTAGCAGTAGCGATGAGCTGTCCGTCGGGTGAGAATTTGACCGCGCAAACGACGTTTGGGTGTGGCAGGGGACCGAGCAGCAGGTCGCCAGTCGAGCGCGACCAGACAGAGACAGAGTAGTCACCTGACCCAGTCGCCACTCTCGTTCCGTCTGGTGAGATGTCTACCGCATACACCCACTGGCTCTGTCCTTTGATCGTGGCCACCCTTTCATGGCTCTCTGCACTCCATACCCTCACCTTTCCCTTTTCTGTCCCGCTCACGATCCACTTTTCATCCAGTGATACGGCAAGGTTGCAAACAACCCCCCCAGCCTCCATTGGAGGCCCAACCTCACTACCATCCTCCACTTGCCAATACTGGATCTTTCCTTCCTTACCACCGCTCACGATGTGCTTCCCATTAGCGAGGAAGGCGACCGACGATATAGTGCCTCCAGAATTGATTTTGATTTGTTTCGCGGCCTTCTCGCGAACGCTGCTGGAGGAGGGAAGACTACTGTCACTTGGTGCTTGAGTCTTTGTCAGTGTTGCACTCTCGGAAATCGCGCCCAAGGGCTCACCATTCCATGACCACAAATTTTTTATGAAATTCATACTCAGCCAGGTGTCAGAACGATGGAAAGAGGGGGTAGGCGCTCGTCCACCGGTGATGTGGCAGTCTCTTCTAACCTATGGGCGCCCTTTTACTGTTACTCATCGGTTCGCACACCCATAGCTCTCGGTTCTTCCTCTCAATTTTCTCTATATCTTCGCCATTGTGGTGGTGACCCAGGAGTCACTCGTGGTGAAAATTACACTCGAGCTCGCTGGGATCGGGAAAACAATGACTACGCGAGCCCAGGAGTAGGTTCTTTTGCCGCAGCAGTAACTGCGCATTGCCAGGGACCGCTAAATCTACCCCTGTGAGCACATGATTATACATAGAGCCTTCATCTTGACTTCCAGTGCACAAATAGAAAATGCGGCGTTTAGGTGAGTTGATTGCGGCTGATTACAAATACCGGATGATTGCTATATAACTCCATTTGTCTTCACTGCCCTGAAGAAATGTCCAGACGGTATCAGCATAACCACCTGGCAAGTGTAGCCTCGCTGAGGAGGAAACCAATAGAGGGTCTCAAGCCCCCCAGTCGCACCCTCAACCGGCATCAACACACGCTGAGGGTTGTTCCTGATCTCGTGATGGTGTAATCACACAAGTTCAAACTATACTTGCTATTATTTCGCCCATGATCTCTCGCGCCATAGAGGGTGCCTGAAGAAGCACCATGTATAAGCGGAATTGCTTCCCTGAGATCCCGCACATACTTGTTTGTACGTTATGGGCGCGGTGATACTTACGACCTTCGCTGCCATTTTGTCCTTCAACAGAATCCGAATCATTTGTGGTACGATGTGCCGTGACAGTCAACTTAGGCGCTGGCCTTATGCTGCGCCTACGCCACTTCTTCAACGCTTTGATGACCGCCAGTAGTTCCTTTTCGTGCATCGGGTAGTTGAGTTCAGCACCCCCTTCCCATTGCACCTCACTTGCATCTCGCCTTCCCTCCTTCGTCTCCTCCATCTGGGTCCTATGGGTCCTATCTAGGCAGCAATCCGTCGCATCATTGCTCATATTTTTATTGGTACCCCCGGCATTTCGTACCTCTGGTCATCACCATTTCGCCATGTTTCTGACTCTGGCTTCGATTCCGAATTCAGTTCAAACAGGGTATCCCGCAGGTTGGCATGTTAGGCGTTGGCGTTCGAGCCGAGTGTGCCAGTTCATCTGTAGCGGGCGTGCAAGGGGACGCGCACTGGTAGGAGCTCCGAATTCTGCAAGTTGTAGACGTTGGTTGCCTCCACACTTACCCATCTCCATCGATTATGACTTCGTCATTGTCGGTGTGCCACATAGATACCATGTCCATCGCGTGTTCTAACCAGGGCTGTGTATCAAGAAGCCAGGTTGGCGCGTCCCTATTGCAGGGCAATTCGAAAATATGATGCATCTAACTTATTCTCTCATCCATGGCAGGAATGAACATATCGATATCCGAAGTCCCTTCTACATGCGGTCTTAGGCCTCGTTATCGGCGAGGGGATGCCTCCGGCTTATTTCAAAATCGCTGACCAGAATTTTTCTAATGCACCGCTCAGTACTTTCGGGTGACTTGCGAGGTTCACTTGCCGAGATTAATTTTCGCCTTAAAGGGGTATGCTTGCGCCAGTGGCCACCCCGATATAACCTTGGACATTCTTCGAGGCAGCGAAGGCGGGGGGAGTTATTTTTTTTTTTTTTTGATACCGAGTTTATTGTCCTGCGGGGCGCTGCCCCTTGGTAGACATTTACATGCGGTGATGTGCTACGAAATGGTGTGGATCTACTGTGTGTGTGCTCGTACATCTGCCATTTCTACTAAGTAGGGGGAGGCATGGTGGTCTGCGCATGACCGTGGGGGGGGGCTGCCATGTGGTGCCATGAGTGCTGCGGTTGGACGGTGGGGGAGTTGATTTACAGGCGCTCTCTTGTGGGTCTCGGTGGGGGATCTAAGTTTCCGTGTGACCTGTGGAATCGTTTAGTGGTGTGTATGAACTTTAGGGTGTCATGTATGCATGATGGGTCACTTAGTAGATTTCTTATTTTCGTCGCTTTGAGGCCGAGTTTGCGTTTGAGAAGGTGCTGCTCTTCTGCATAGGCTGGGCATTCTAGGAGGTAGTGGAGGACTGTTTCATGGTTGTTGTTGCAGTTGGGGCAGTTAGGGGTTGGCGTCTTTGCGATGCGGTGGAGGTGTCTGTTGAGGCCTACGTGGCCACTCTGGAGCTGGAAAATGATGGAGGCGTGTCATTTTGGGATGTTGGCAACCATTTTCAGGTAGGTGCTTGATGGGAGGGTCGGATCTATGGGGTGAGCGAGGCCTTTGCAGGGAGAGTGGAGGAACATGGCCTTGTTTAGGGCGTTGAGCTTGTTGTTGAACGCTTGTTTTCGGGCCGACTTGCTGATGGGTAGGGTGCAGGGTATGCCCTGGGAGGCGCGTAGTTGGCATGGGAGGAGGCGAGGTTCACTGTTGTCGCCCTGTGCTGCTTTCTTCGCCTCCTCGTCTGCCTCCTCGTTGCCGGGGATCCCCATGTGGCCTGGAGTCCACCGGATTGTCGGAGTGTACAACCGTGCGCGCAGCCACACGTTGCACTCACCTGCCATACGCTACTTAGATCCGATACGGTCTTTTTCATTTCCTTTGTCGCCTTTATCTTTCCTTTTTAGCCTTTGTGCTTTCCTTTATCCCTTTGTACTCTGAGTGGCACGAGATGTATATTTAGTCCTTGATCGCTGCTGATCACCTCAGTCCGTTTGCCCCGCAACGACTGAGGTGAGTATCCTTTCTACGCTACCATACGAATACCATACTTACAGTGTATGTAGCGCTATCTTCGCTAGGTAATATATGTTAGTCCGTTTGCCCCGCAACGACTGAGCACTATCTTCACTAGCCATCCCGTTCCCGCGCCGCTCCTCGTAACCTTATAGGTTATGAGCCCCGCGCTCCTCGCATAAAACAAACGAATAAAATCAGTATCTCGCGATATGTCGACCACAATCCTGTTTACCACCGACACCCTTCCAAACAACGTCCCGAAACTTGATGTGAAGGGGACAAACTGGGTGATTTTCACATTCCGTTTTCAGGTTGCCATCGAGGCAAAAGAAATGTGAGGCCACTTCGATGGCACAGCCACAATGCCGACAAGTCAGAGCCCTCCGATGGATGATGAAAAAGCAGCAGTCAATAAGTGGAAAAAGAATGAAGGAATCTCGAAGCACCTGCTTACCCAGCGGATCCCTGACTCCACTGCGCTGAAAGTGCGCAAGCTAGCCTCTGTTGAGCTAATGTGGAAAGAGATTACCCGCGAATATACTGAAAAAGGAGCGTACGCACAGACGGAACTCCGTGCGCAGTTTCTCGAGTCGAAACTGTCCAAGGGAGGCGATGTTCGCCAGTTCCTTGACGACCTACGAACCAAGCACGAGGAGTTAGCATCGGTAGGGGTGGATATAGACGAAAAAGACTACCGTTCCACCATCATTAAATCCCTACCCAATTCGCTTGCCAACTTCGCATCAGCACAGCTCGCTGCTGCACGTCTCTATGTGACTTCAAAGATGATTGAACCTGATATGCTGATCTCCCTCATCAGTGAGGAAGCAGATTGATATAAAGCGAAGAGTACTGCTCGTGCTGATACCAAGGACCGTGATGAAGCAATGGTTGTCACCGCTCCCTCTTGCACCCGAGGCTGAGGACGAGGCCACACCCACCATGGAAACCGGCCCAAGCAGCTGTGTTGGACCTGTGGCTCTGACCAGCACTTGGCTGCAAAATGCAATAAGGCACCTACTGGCGATAAGAAAGATGTGGTACATCAGGCAGGAAACGCACATGCAGTCACCATAGATGATGACGATGACGGAGTTTTTGGCGTCATCAGCGACAAGGAGTCCCTGCCAGATTTGGAAACTGTCAGCGACTCGGATGATTCTCTGCCGGATCTCGATACTGTCACTTCCAGCAGTGAAGGTAACGCACCTGTGGAGGAAGCTTGCCCAGACAGCGATGATCATAGCGACTGGTTTTCGGATGCTGGTGATGACAGCCCATGGGGCTGTGGGTGGAGCGAGGAGGATGCAGTGTCAGACAGCGATGCGGATGAGGATTCTACCGATATTGCCGCACCTGTGATAGGAAGCAGCCCGGCGGCCGACACTCATTTGCCTGGGCATGTCGAGCTTTATGATTCTGGGACTACTCGACACCTTACCCCTGATTGTGCCCATATGACCAACGTGCAGTCCATCCCACCAAAATCTTTCACTGCCACGAACCAGCAGAAGTTTGCAGCTACCAGCGTTGGTGATCTAGTTATTGACGTACCGAATGGAGTTACCATCTCACAATTGCACCTAACGGAAGTTTTG